>JAYESA010000490.1:0-169221 GCA_036927795.1 Iris macrosiphon
GATACCCCAGGCACTGCTCTTCCAGCAGGCTCAGCAGCAACAGAGGAATCGACGGCGAGGACGCAGACAAACCCTCACGATGTCTTTGGAGACGCACAGAACCAAGGAGTAGCTAATGCGCGTAAGTTCTTGTAGTTTTTTGTTTCTAGATCGTGCCTATTGGTTCGTGACCCTAGCCTTACCCTGATAATCTTAACTTGTTAATAACAGATAACCTAGTGATCACCTAGTAATTTTGTTGTTAATTAATATGCTTTAAAAGAATAACCTGTTTTTCTAAAAACTGTAATTTTCTAGATTTCCCACATTTGGGAAATTGTATAACTTCTACTTAGAGAAATGATTTTTCCTGTGTGTTCAAGCCCTGAACCTTGATTTTCTTTATTGTATCGTAATTCGAATAAAATTGGTAACCGTGTCATCTCTGTTGACCGGTTATTCTTTGATTGCGAGGACGCAATCCTCTTAAGGGGGGTAGATTGTAATCCCCCTGATTTTCAAGAAAATTTTAAATTTTGGATTTTTACATTTTTTTGGAATTTCTGGAATTTTCTGAGATTTTTCTCTAATTAAATTCAGGTTCTTTAATTATTAAAGGATTTTTAAATGTTAATAAATAATATTAAAATATTATAAAAATAATATTTTATGGTGTAAAATAGAAAACCAGACATAGGGTATTTTTTTGGGAATTTATAGGACCCCGGAAGCATTTAAAAGGTCCTAAAAAAAAACTATTTTTAAATAAACCGAATTGAACCCCAAATAAACCGGGTTTTAATTAAACCGAACCCATTGTTGAACCGGACCAAACCCAACTATTACTGGGTCGGGTCGGATCCGAATTGAACCCGACCCGAACCCGGATCCACTAACCCGCAAAACCTTTCCCTGACCCTCGACTTTTCCTCTCCGGCGCCGCTTCGCCTTCGACCGCCGTGTAACCGCCGGCGACCCCCCCATCTTCGCCTTCCCCTAACGTCGGCCGCCTTCTCTTCCTATTCCGGCCAACTCCTGGCCGTCCCACTTCCCAAATCCCCTATTTAAAGCGCACCCGGCCACCGGATTTTTCCCCTCTTCCTCTTCTTCTCCGGCGAGTATCTCCTTCTCCGGCCACCCTACGTCCCCGCAGAGCCCATCTCCACCAGCACCACCCGCCCTCAGCCTCCTACGTCGCCCCTCGAGCTTCGCCGCCTGCCGTTTCCTTCCCGCAGTGCCACGAGTCCCTCCAGTCCTCGCCGCTGTCGCCTCCGGACCTCGCCGCCCGGCCGCCCAGGACCTCCCCGAGCTTCCACAGACCTCCGCCGGCCTGAACCCCGCTCCCAGCGCCACCCAGTCGACAGCCGCCCGACCTCGCCGTCGTTCTCCCCGACGCCCCTCCTCCAGTGCCTCCTCCAGAATCCGGCTCCGCCGTTCTTCCCGCTGTGCAGCAGCCGAGCCGGCCGACCCTCGAGACCTCGCCGCCTCCGGCCGTCCTAGATCCGACCGCAGCGCCGCCCTCTTCCAGCAAGCTTCGCCCAGCTAGCCGCCCGAGTCCGGCGTGTCGGACACAACAGAAATCCCTGAACCCTAAAACCTAGGGTGGACACAGTGTTGACACAGGACACCGTGTCGTATCGGACACGATTTTGCCTCGGTTTTTCGGACCACTTCAGGTATTCATAACTTTTTGCTCGTAGCTCGGAATTCAATTCCGTGAATTGTATCGCGAAGCCTGTATGACCCTCTCGGTGCCCGGACAAACCGCTCGGGGCATCGCGTCCTGTGGTGATCGCACACCGCGATCCAAAAACAGGAAAAACCAGACCCTGTTTTACCCCGGTATCGAGTACGCCCTGCCAAACGGGACGACTTGGTCGCGTGCGGTCTTCACAGATACGTGCGCGTCATTGATACGGACGTACGGGATTTCGCAGAAGCTGATTCGGATGTGCGTGCACACCGGAATCAATACGTATCCGCGGACAACGCCCCGTATCCGACTTTTCTAGATTTCGCTGTAACTTAGTGTACACACGTCGGATCGAGACGAAACTTATGCCATCGGACTCGTAGCAATACACTGGTCCTGTGAGCCAAGTTTGGTTCGATTCTGAGAACGTTGACAAAATTGTGTGTCGTGGGCCCCACAGGCTCCACCCGACGGGCGATTTTGAGAACGGCTCATCGGAATTCAATTCTGGAAGTTCCGTTGGGTTTGTATCAACGTTCCTGACTTGTTGACACTAAGTTGGACTATTTTTAAGACCTTTGACCCTGACGCATTTTTCGGTGCAAAGCGGCCCACATTTGGACCCCGCCTTGACCCGGAATTGACATTTTTGTCCTTGTCTCCAAATTGGACTCAAGGACAGGCGTTTCTAGCTAATTGATATTTTTTGGACCTGATGGTGATGTCTGTTTCAGCAACCGGAGTACTGACTGCAATATCCGCTGAAGTCAGAGCTATAAATGGAGACAGAACCCAGGCAAGTATACCTTGCCAAATCTTGCAGTTTTGATACTTGTCTCCTGGTTATACTATTCATTATCGTGCAAGATACTTGTACAATATTTGCATGTTTTTCAGTTGTTACTTTCCTGTCATATATAGTTCTTGATGTGCTCTGATTTATTCCTGCTGCTCTAGTCATATTTTCTCGGTTTGCGTGCATATACATTATTTGCTCTTTCCTTGGATCACTACTTGTTCCATAGTCATATTGTGATGGTTTATATGTACTTTACATTCCTGGAGTTGACTTGACTGATTCTTAGTTCCTTGTTGATTGTTATTGGACATTGACTACACTTGAGCAAATCTCGATTGTGAGTACCCATTGTACTGCAATAGAGAATTGTTCATTTGACTACCTCCTTCGTGAGCTCCCGTTGGGCTGCGAAAGAGCTATACTATAGACTGTGAGTCCCCGTTGGACTGCTTTCTATAGGATCGTGATCTCCCATTGAGATGCGGTTACCCTGATTGCTTGTAGTCAAGTTTGATAACATCACTAGCATGCCACTGTCTTAGATATAGTGATTTCTCGTGTCTTATTTGCTTGTGTTTACTTTCTTCTCTATCTTGCATGTCATTTATTGTATTTGGCTCGTATTCTTTTGTATCTTGCTATGTCCCCTGAGGACCTGGTTTTGTTCTCCAGATTTAGCAAACGAGGAGTACCGCAGCTTACGAACCAGCACCAGACGAGAGTTTGATTGCAGTTGATGGCCCTGCTTCTTAGTTACTTTCTAGCATGTTTTAGCTATCTCTTTCTTGTCTTTATTTTCTTGTTTGTCGGTAGTGGATTTGTCTCCACCCGACTTAGTATTATTTCTTGCTGAATATTCGTCTGTAACTTTACTTTCAGCATTTAATTCTGTTTTGTTTTAGTTCATGCTGTTCTGTGGATGAGATAGTAAACCCTGCCTAATATAATACAGCTTAAGTACACTCCGAAGGATCCATTAAATTGGGTTTGACCATCGGTGTGTGCTGCTGGCCATTGCCACGTGTCCAGTCCCTCGATATTTTGGGACTGGGGCGTGACACACGGTATTCGAGGGCATAACACTTGTGCATTTAGACGTGCATACTTGACCCTGCTAGTTGACCAATTATCACGCCTTGCGTAGTTTCGAAGTACAGTGTAATTGTGTTTACATGCGTACTAGTGAAACGACTGATGTTATATTATTGTTATATTATGTATATAGGACCGTTGGATCGTTCAGGCGAGACTTCAGGAACAGGATTTTGGTACTCGCAGCTTGAGGATCCAGGCAAGTATACCTTTGTTTGTTGTACTGTTTAAATTCAGTTATTATTAGTTACATGTTTTATTGTTTAAATATTATATAACTGTGCACGTCCGAGAAAGACTCGGGTGTAGTCAACGAAGACGTTGACGTTAGGACTTGTGTTTGACCTAGTGTCTAGTGGACGCACCTAAAGTTGTGGAGTTATTAATATGACTCCCCGGGCCCTGACACGTATCATTACACGTTACAGAGTGAGTTCATGTAGGGACGCGTGCTTCATGACTGACTGGCCATCGGTGTGAGCAGCGCGTGTGATGGTATTTAGCTTAGTTGTATATTTCTTTAGTGACTTGCATTATAGTACGAGATGTCCATGTTGTATTCGTGACTTGTACATTAGCATTGGGTGGGAAAGACAATTAGTAGGCGTATGGGACAAACATTTGGCTACCGTAGTTTCAGAGTAAACTACGGGGTCGTGAGCCTCAGTGTTACCTGGTTATGGGCTCAGTGTTACCCGGTTATGGGCGTATATGCTGTCGATACATCCGGCAGAGGTTACTAGCTGCGCGCTATCATGATCGGTGATGTAGTCAGCATATACACCTGGCATCCAGTTTACAGCTAATACCGGGTACTTAGCCTCTGGCTTGACGCTACGCTTTATACCTTTCACCTACCCATACGTACCAAGGTTGTCTTCAAGTGTATTTCACTTAGCTGGTTAGTTCACCTCGAGTTTTTACAGTATTTACTTTATGGCATGTATTTTTTTATCTTGTTACGTCCCTCTGAGAACCTGGTTCCCTTCCAGGTTATTTGTGCAATTTGCATGATGCTTGATCTAGTGGAGCGTGGACATCGTTGTAGGTATATTTATATTTTTAGCTATTACAGTCATGTACTACTTTCTATTTTTGATTCTTCTTCTATAGCCTAGTGTTTATAGGCTTATGTTGTTCTTTTGGTCTATTCGAACGGGTATATTATTGGGCTGCAGACTGATGATGCATATCGTTCTTTCTTGAGATTATTTACCATGGATTAAGATTTAGTTTAGTTGTTGCATGTTAGAATTAGATATTTAGTTTGATCACTTGACCGTGGACAGCGTAAGTGCACTTCGTCGGGTCCATTAAATTGGAAAGTCCTACGAAGTAGTACCAGCTGGCCATTGCCACGTGTCTGGTCCCCTACGTTTTGGGACTGGGGTGTGACAGCTAGGCATCCCCAAACTTTGAGGTAATTAATCCTAAGGGTTCGGCCTTTCCATAACTTATAAGGTGTCTTATCATTTTATTTACTAGGGATCCTATTAAGGATATAACAGGCTGACAACAAGGCTTCTCCACACAAATTATCAGGAGCACCTGAGCTGAGAAGCATGACATTCACCTTGTCTAACAGAGTGCGATTCTTTCTTTCAGCAACTCCGTTGGACTGTGTTGAATATGGAGCAGTTACCTCATGAATTATTCCATGTTCTTTACAGAAATTAGTCATTTCATTTGAGGTATACTCTCCACCACGATTTGATATAAGAATCTTAATCTTTTTCTCTAATTGGTTCTCAGCTTCAGATTTATAGACCTTGAATCTATCTAGAACTTCATCTTTGGTTTTGAGAAGGTAGGTATAACAATATTTTGAATGATCATCTATAAAAGTGACAAAGTATTTTCTACCGCCTCAGGTCAAAATCCTATTTGAGTCACACACATCACTGTGAACCAGTTCTAGAAGATCAGAGTTTCTTTCTACAGATTTGAAAGGAAGTCTAGTGTGTTTAGCTTGAACACAAATCTCACACTTGTGATTATCATCTATAGGTGTCTTAGGAATAAGATCTAAGTTCATCATCCTTTTCAGGGAACCTAGATTCACATGACCTAATCTACCATGTCACACATTTGAAGATTCTATATTTAAAATAAAAAGAGAAGAATTTGTTATTTTATTCATGGTACTCAAAATGAAAAGACCATCTCTTACAAATTATTTTCCAATAAAAAGCTCATTCTTAGAAAATACTACTTTATTTGCCTCCATAACAATCTTGTACCCTGAAGCTACAAGAAGAGACCCACTAACTAAATTTTTTCTTATAGACGGCACATGCAATACATCATGAAGAGTCAAAAAATTTTCTGATGTCAACTTTTGATATATTCTTCCTCTTCCTATAATCTGTGCCCCTGAGCCATCTCCTAGAGTTACACCTCTTCCACCTGATTCCTGATAGTTTGAAAAATAGGAGCGACCAAAAGAAACATGAATATTAGCTCTAGAATTCAACCATCAATCGTCAGAATGGTAGGAAATATTGACTAAGGGTTGATAGCTTATAGACTTGAAGGAACTAGAAGAGCCGTTGAGAAGCATGTTTGCTTCTGGTTTGGCTGGACGTTTCCCTTTGAAAGAGGTCTGGACAACTTCCTTCTTCCTATGGTAATAATTATTGGCCATATGGTTTAATTTACCACACACAAAACAAAATATCTTATGAGCCTGAGTCTGATCGAAGTTGATAGGTTTATGGTGATGAAGGTTTTTGTAGTGAGGTCGAAAGTTCTGCTTTTTCTTGAAGAGGTTCCTTTTGGGTTTGTAATGATGATTGGGCTTGGGCTTTCCTTGGAATTCTACTAGGTTTACCTTAGCCTTAGACTCAGACTTAGGGTTAGAACTTAGCCTAATTTGTTCTTATGTTCTAATTTTTATTAGGACTTGAGCAAAGGTAAGGTCACCTTGTGTATGAATAAGATCTTTGTTAACATCAGACCAAGAAGGAGGGAGCTTATCTACCAAACAGGCTATTTTATACTCAGTAGAAAAAAGTACCTTTGGCTTGAATATGTCTAAGATATTCTTGAAATTCATGTATTTGATCATTCATAGGTTTATTATCTACCATAAAGTATCTCTTGAATGAGGAGGAATTGAATCTTTCAATTCCAGCATAATCACAGCTATATTCATCTTCCAAAGCTTTCCGAAGTTCTTTAACACTCTTATATTCAAAGAATATGTCATATAATGATTCAGACAAAGTGGTTAGAATTCTATGGAAGCAGTGATAGTCTATTTCCTTAGGAGTTTTGGGTTTTGAGGAGCTGGTGGATTTGGACACTCCTATGTCAGACTCGGTGTCATCAGAATCATTTGTGATGGGTGTGGAACCATCATTGGCTGAGATCAGCCCTAAAGATGTGAGCCAAAACTTTATTTGACTTTGCCGTCTCTTAAAGTAGGTCTCGTTGAACTTAGCAGGTTTAGTAGTAAAAGTCTCATCCTTGCCAGTCATGGTTGCTAATGTGAATAGTTTGAAATCGCAAAAATATGTGTTTTACTCAATAAAAAAGTCTAGTGTTCAAGAAGAATAGTTTGAGTAATTTTTCTAATCAACCTTATAAAATCTTTAGTTTATCAACTGTTGATTAACTTGGGTTAGCTGTAGGGGCCAGTTCCCAGCTAGCGGTGGTCCAAAGACACTTAAGTATCTTGTCGCTTAGGGCTATTTACACCCGGTTGACAGAAGGATCCTTTCGACTTTTTCCCAAATTTATTTCTACTTTTAAAATTCAGACTCAAAGGGATTTGCAGTTTCACTTTAACTATTTCTTTACTTCTAGAAAATAATTTTTATTATTCTAAGTTGCAGTAGAAATATGCCTAAACACTATTTTCACAAGGCAAGATATATAAACAATTTGATATGTAAGAAATTGTTCAAGTACAATTAAAATTTAAATTTGATACAAGTTGTTACAGAACTTTATTGAAATAAAAAGCTACTAAACTTATTTAATTATTTGCTAGAAACAAAATTGCTATAGTAGAAATTTAGTGACTTTAAACAACTATGAACAACTTAGTTGCAAACAACCAGATTTCTATTGCAATAGTATATATTTAGCAAATAATTTTATTTGGTTTCAGAAGATTTTTTTTTAGAGTAAGCAAATTCTACAATAATGTAGCGATAGCAAATTCTACAACAGATGAAGTTGATCGCAAGCAAAATTATTTTTGTTGCAGTAATGCAATGTAGCTTACAATTGTATTATTCTACGATTTACTATTATTTTGCCTAACATGCAATCATATTAACTCTTAGATTGATAGATAAAAAATTAACACATTTTCTCGTTTAGAAAACTGTAAACAATAAAAATAAAAATAAAATAGTTAATGTTACCGGCCTCCGGAAAAGTCGTGCACGAAGCACTGCCATAAAAGTTAATCTGAGGTCTATGTGCAGACGTTTCTCGGAATCTCTTAGTGGTAAAACCCCCTAGCTACTGGCTTCTTTTTGTCGCACACAACTCGAAAAGAGAGACCGAACTTAGCTCTGCCCAGAGCAAGAATTTAGAGGAGAGAATGTTGTTAGAGAGAAGAAGAAGAGAAAGAGGTTTCATGTGAAGGAAAAATATTCTGTAAAAAATAAAGGAGGATGATACCGCAATATAAAGGCAGCCCCTAGACACAACCAATGGACATGATATTAAATGGCTCATAAACAGGCCATTAAAGAGCAATAACAAAAGAAAAAAATGTAAAAAAATTGCTGTCATATGAGCTATTATAGAAACTGTCATATGTGCCAAATGAACCTGGACATATGGAGCAATAAATATCCAACGTTCAAATCTTCAATGAGTTTAAAACTGGTTCAAAACAAGGAGGAGCAAAAAGATATTTAGGGTCTCAACCCGAACCCGAAGTGGAAATCGAATCGACATTCGGCGCCCGCAGGTGTGGGCACGAACCCTCACCTGTTACACGTGCCGAACTGAGCCGAACCAAGTCGAGCCGGGCCGGACGGCGGTGGTGACGCGCGCGTGTGGCCCATAGAGCTTCCCACACAAGACCACATGGAAGCAAAGAGTAAAAACTATTATATACATACAAAGGTGGAGTGGTCCAACCAATGTGGGACTAAAGTAAAGGAGAAAGTTGAGCTTTTGCTCACATGTGTGTTAACACACACAACCAACAATCCCTGCCCTGATTACTGCCATTGTGATGTATCGAATCTTCTATGCAGATGCTCCACATATAAGGATAAGTCCAAAAAATGGATGGATGAATGAGGAAGAAGAATCAGAATAAGAAGAATGGCATTGAATGAATGAGAGAGAGAATATATATGAGGAGGGATATTGCACCAAGGTTTATTGGGATGGGATATTGTACCAAGTAATAATATACCAAGCAATCTCAACCACACATTTTTTTGAAATATGTGGTCATAAATTGTCCCATAAAGTAGCTGCCACATCAACATACTTTATAACTACGTATTTCAAAAAAATGTGTCTGAGATTGCTTGGTACAATAAATAATGTAATAAGCCTTGGTACAATATCTTCTTATATATATATATATATATATATATAACAAATGATCTCTAGTTCAAGTGGTACAATAAATTTTGTATTACTCACCTTCACCCTTAGCATGTTTGAGCCTTTCCTAACAAGTCACAATCTCTAATATTTCTGACTTAGAGAGAGAACATTACAAAGATCATGTTAGGAATAAGAGAGTAAAAAAATAAATTTGTATTACCGTCATCACTGCTAACATATTGCTTCTTTTCTAAAATTAAAATATATCTAATCATGCTGCCTTCAAGAAAACAGAGGTTAGTAGTGAATATCTTAACATAATATAACAATGAGGTGCTAAATCCATATTCACATCAAATACTAGGACACTCCAATAAATCAAAGAAAGTTGGAGTATTATAATAATAATAAAATAATGCAACAACAAAACCAGGGGCCCAGGGCTATAGTAAGATTAGGCAAACATGATAACTTGGTACATTAGGAATTGGTGTGAACATGGCTAAGCTGAAATCTATGTTTATCACTTCTCGAGCCTATGATACCAGCTATACATTGCACATGATTTTCGATTTTATTACTGAGGTGTACATTTATGTCACAGGTAGAATACATGGGAAACAAAAATTAGACTTCGAAAAATAAACTTTTAAGAAGAGATGTATAATATCTCATACTTAGCTACGTTTGCTTAAATACATTTCTGTTTATTATTATTGGATTGTAGTCTTACATGGTTGACCTTCTTTTACAAGGAACAAAAGACTACGTTCCAACATTTGAGTGGAAGCAAACGTTGTTTAATGTTTAAGAATTCTAGTACTCTTACCACAACCTGGAGCCGCCCTTGGGGCCCGAGCCAGTTGTAGATGTTCTTAAACTTATAAATGTTGTATAAAAATTCGCAAGTTAATATCCTATATAGAAAAATCAATATGACATAAATCATAATGACCTCTGTCATAAATCCATATTAAATCAGGTGCATAAAGACCATAATAAAATATTACTGTCTCAGAGAATATCAAACGGTTAGTAGCTTAAAGAGCAATCATTTCCAAAAATTTCATACCAAATCTGTATTATGGGTTTGGCTGAAATTAAGATGATAGAGATAAGGAAGGAAATTTCTCACATAAAATTTTAGATATTTGAAAATATGCTTTAGCTTACAATGAAGATGGAAAGTGCAGAATTTGGGCTTGATGGAATACACGACAATGGGAAGCTGTTGTGGTTCATAGTAATACTCAATGTATTTCACTTACTTTGAGGAATGTACATGGCGAGCAGTTAGCTATTCAGTGGTCAATGGATCTAATTAACATACCACTAGGAAGAAAAAAAAATTATGGGCTGAACTTGAGACCCTTGCAAGTGATATACAAATACCTTGCTAAATATTGGGTGACTTGAACTGTGTGGAGCATCTACTTAGAATTGTTTGCAAGCATTAGAATTTGTACCAAGTCCCAAATGACTGAATGAGCAAGTTCCTACTATATGTAAATTCCTAAGTACGTGTGCCTGATCCCAATTCCAATAACAACTGAAAGAGACTGAAACGGTGGATCCGTTCTTTCCAAGTTGGACCAGTTTCTTCACAGCTCAAATCTTAAATCACTATTTGATACATGTCAAATTATCAAATATAATAAAGTATGAACCAATGTGGTAATTGTTTGACATGCTTCTGTTGCACTTTCTACAAAAGTGTAGAAATCAAATAGTTTTAACAAAACAGCACAATCTCATTATCTAGGCAAGAAATATTATACAAGCCTTTACTGAAGTGCATCACTAAAACAATACATATTTGAATATATAGCCTAAATAATGCAAAAGAATTACTAAACTGTTATTCTACTAATTAAGCTCAACAAAGAAATTAAATAGTAAGGGCATCAACCATGAAGCCCATCATGTTGAAAACTGAAAAATGTTTCAATGATGCAAGATTTTTAAGACAACATATCTATATACTTATATTTTACAACAATATATATCGTGTTAAACTAATAGGCCAAGAAAGAAATGTTTTTTCCTTCTCGACTTTTTATTATTATTATTTTATTTGATAATCGATTAGTGCTTGATATTCTGACATGAAGAGTATTCATGGTAATTAAATTTGAACCATTGAATGCTCAAACATGTGGAGAATTGAAAGCATTCAATTGTTGGACGATTGGCCCATTTGAAGAATCCAAAAATACTAAATAAGTCTCATTAACAATTTACTCCAGTTACCATATAAAGAATATCACAATCAAATCCGTGGCTCATTGAAAAATAAACGGTTACCAAAGCATTAATATTGCTATAAATGCAGTAATACTAAATGAACTTCACAATAAAATGCTAAATTACAGTGGTTGCCAAGCGAACAGTCAGTTTCCACTTGTTTTATGTATTTGTAGAGTATAAAATACCTCGACTTAAACTCATAAGAGGTATGTGTTCAAGTTTACATAAGTCGATAGTGCATACTACTACTATTTGCACTTGTGTGTAAGAACGTTGCTATCCGAATCATCTGATGACAGAAATGTTGAACTATGACCAAATGGTAAGATGAGCATATATATATATATATATATATATATATATATATATATATATATATATATATATATATATATATATATATATAGGAAAAAAGGGATATGAGCCATAGGCTCATATTCCTACATGAGCTAATGCACATATGGACCAATAGAAATGAAGTGTACTAGTGCACATGGTGCACATGAGATGTAGAAATCCAATTCTATTGGTCCACATTTGCATGTCTCATATAAGAATATGAGCCTACGGCTCATATCCCGTTTACCCATATATATATATATATATATATATATATATATATATATATATATATATATATATAGAGAGAGAGAGAGAGAGAGAGAGAGAGAGAGAGAGAGAGAGACCATCGATGTAGAAGAGATTAGTAGCAGCTATATCAAAAGATGATATCTAGATTGAGAATACAGAACCTTCATTTCTTTCTCCTTAATCGATGGAGAGAAACTAAAGACCAATCCCTAAATAGCAAGTTTTATGCCATTTAAGTACTATTTTCATAACAAATGATTAATATCCAAAGCATGAACTAGATAAAAATTCTAAAGAAAGACCTTGATGAAAAGACTAGTAGATTTTCAAGAACAATTGGTACAAATATACACTTCAAGTGTTCAGATAGAAACAAGGATATTGATAGTACTATATAGATTGGTTATCTAATGACTTTACTCGATAACATATTCTATAAAGAACGAAGAGAGACCTAGGCATAAAAGAAGTTGTAATACATTTCTTCACCCATGAAATCAAAATAACAAGAAGAAGAAGTCAGAAGTACTTCCTAAATAACATTGTCAAATGTCAAGCTCAAATTTCTCACGGTTACCCCTCAATGGGTTCAAACTAAGAGTATATATTATCTTTAATGAACATTTTCCATATCTTGCCTAATAAATTGCTAATAACTCACACAAACTAGAAACTGATTGATAATTTTTCCAGCTTATGTTCTATTTTAAGTCTTTAAGAATAAGCACAAGAAATGCATATAACAAACCTTGTAGTACAATAATCAACAGCATGTAAAAAAAAAAGAAAAACAGAATGAATCAAATGTTTCAAATGTTAGAAAAATATCAAATGACAGAATGTATCAAATTTCTCCGGCGAAGAACAAAATCATGAAAAATAATAACTCGGCTAAACTATTAGATTATTGAAAATTATTACCTTCGATTCCTGTAAACAAAAATAATAATTGATTAGATTTACCGGTCTACGAAAAAGTCGCGCACGAAGCACTGACCAAGAGTTTATTCGAGGTCTATGTGCAGACATCCTCTCAAATTCTCCTAGTGGTAAAATCTCCTTCCTACCGGCTTTCCGTCACCGCACACAACTTCGGAAGAATGACCCGAACTTAGCTTGTCCAGAGGAAGAAAATGACGAAGACAAAGAAGTTTGTAAGAGAAATGATATACGAAATGGAGAAAGATTTTTAAAGATTTTTTTTTTCATGTCACAACAAAAAGGACTATGGAATATATATATAGTGTAAGCACATAGCTTATAGGAATGAAGAGGATAAATGTGAATAAATGAATTTAATACTCATTGATGTGCATAAAGGAACGGTTGGAGACAATAATTTCAATTGGAATAGAATTTCCAACGATAGCAATATTGAAGGTGTTCAAGAAGAAATGGGCTGGACAATTAGTCCATTGGAGAATAAATTCTAACTTTAAGGAATTAAGTATAGAAAAACGGTCACAATAAAGAGGAAGTTAGTTTTTGCTAAGCACAACAATAGCTGTACCTAACATTTTCTACTTGACTTCTAACGGTAAGATTTACTGCTTGTTATGAAATGTTCAAAATTAATATACTCGGTTCCATTGCAAGAATCAATAAGTTAATTCAAACTTATTAGACTAGACAAGGTGATTTCTAGTGAGAAAAAACAAGGCACAAAATGTAAATATTACGATTGTCCAAGAAGTACTTCTAATCTTCTTCTATGATAAAAAAAATACCATATTTAAACCATAGACAGATCCATAAATATATATTGTGATGGTCTAGACTGGGTTAGGATAGACTAGACGTAGACTAACTCCTAAAAAAATAAAATAAAATAGGGTGGGCTATAGCCCACCCTAGTCATATCCTGGATTCGCCCCTGGTTCAAACTAACTTTAGTCAATCTGGGAGAGAATCGTGGACTAGGCAAGACATGAAATTCTAAATACACATCATATATACTAGCTAGTATATTTTTAATTTGATCAAGACAATGACAATCCCATCCCTGATGAATTTGATCACTAAAGTTCCTTTCTCACTACAAAGTCACTTAATATATTTTAATTGATCAATTCACACAGCAAAAGATCATGCATAGGTAATTAATAGATTTATAACTAAAAAAGAGAAGAAGAAAAAAAGTAAGACAAGATTATAATATGTATTAGGTTTACAAAATTTGCCAAAGGCAGCTTTTATAATTTAACTATAATTAGCTTAGTATGTTTAATCGTTAACTACACTTAATCTGCACATTTTCTACAAAGGCCATCATTCTTGTTTCATTCAATCGATCACTGGTCGACATGACCGATTAAAAGGGAATGTTAATTAAACGTACGTCACAAGTTCTTGCATGGACGCAAATAGACGATGTTGACATGCATGGTATGATTGGTACACGGAATAATTGCTTAATAGGGTCCTACGGATATAGTATATATATTTTGTATCATACATACCGAAGATGAGACTGCTATGACGGTGGCATCATTTGAAGGATTAAACATAAGCACTCGACTACTCGTCAGGTTCGTGTTATTGTCCCATGGTAACAATATTTAGTTACTGACGCAGCATTCTTGATTTATGACCAGAGTAAAATTAGAAAGCAAGGGTTAATTGTAGAAAATTACAGATTCAAAATTCTCTGTAGAAAGTAAGTGCTACCCCATCAGTCTAGCCACAGGGAGTCTGACCAAATTATGAAAAGATCGATTCAGGGATCTAAACCAACCCTATAACTAATAATCAATGATGAGCTTGCATTGATCAACATGTGATGTTGGGAAAGGAAGGGAGAAATCCTTCTTCATGTATGGCTTTTAGGTTGTCCTTCCAAAAGACCATCCATGATAACCAACCATCTGGTGCTATTCACAAGCTGGTGATTCATCAAATGGAGTACGAGTTCTATGTCCTGACGGCTGCAGCGGATGAAGCAGAACTAACTAATGACTGAGTTCTATGCTTCGCAACTTCACGCAAACGATGTGGCTTATATGTTCCTTCCAAAAGGCCATCCATGATAACCATCGATCTGAATTTTATTCATAAGATGGCGACTCATCAAATGGAGTCCGAGTTCTATGTTCAGGCGGCTGCGGCGGATGTAGTAGAATGACTGAGTTCTGTGCTTCGTGCGCAACTTCGCGCAAACGATGTGGCATGAGAAGTTTGATAACTCTAGAGGGAGTAAAGACTGTTAAGCTAACGTGCAGCTCGCGCAACCAAAGTTAGCTGAGAGAGAGAGAGAGAGAGAGAGAGACGCGTCGAAGCGGCAATCAAAGTTGACATGTTCTATAGCATATGCATTCGATCAATGGTTGTTTCATTTGCGACAGTTTTAGATTTTGGGCGTGCTTAGTAAGTCCTTCAATGGTGGAGATGGTCCACAAAGGCTCATGAACCAGCTCATGCAAGAGACATTAGTATAGAATATAGCACCTCTTCCTCCTCAACTATCTAAAGATGACCTACAAGTGGCATGCAGCATTCATAATTAAGTCATTATATATGCTGCTGATGATCGATGGCAATTTGAATTATTATAGCAACGATCGCAACAACCATGATGTTAGCGTTAATTATTGTATAACTACGTACTTAAAAGTATAAAAGCATGCAACGTCACAATCTGTGGGTTTGCTGGCCAGTGCAAACAAAGACAATATCATGAGGGCGGTGGAGAAAATTGACAATCATATTGATACTTGCAATGATGATGATCACGAGTAAAACAAGTAAAATAATTTTTTTGCGATTGCGATTGCAAAAGCCTCTCGAAGGAAGGAAGGAAGGATCCTAGCTATATTTTCATGTCTAACCGTGTTTTCCAACTGCGCTACCACGAATCCGTGATGTTTGATATGTCTAATTAGTCAAGATCACATTATAATTAATCACCCGCGTTAATTGGATAGATCGAAGTTATAATAATGAAATGAAATGAAATGAAATGTTCGAGAAGTTCAATTCCATCAGCACAATACAATATTAATTAAGAAGAGGCCGGGACCATGAAGATCCTCAAGTTGCAATCACTTTGACATCTTTCATCAAACACATATATAATTGAAAGGCTTGTGGTCACAAAATAATAGATTGAAATGGAGATGCTAAAGAGAAGACATTAGCGTGTCCGCGAAGATTGTATTATAGTACTATCGACAATAATTGGCGGTGAGTTTGTCAGCATGATCCCCTAATAGTAATAGCAGACATCGATTCTGTATGATGGGGGTGGGTTGGGGGTGTAGGGGGAAGGACTGAACCTAGACAAATACCTAAAACTTGGAAGGTGTGATGTAGCTTTCTTCTCGAGGCATGGCCGGCCCCTGGGTAAGCCTGAAAACCTTTGGACTTGGACAAACCATCTTCATAGGACAACCCCTTAGGTTATTTGGTTTTCTTAGGACCGGTCTAACCCAAATCCAACTTAAACTTATATCTTTTCAATAGAGGTGAAGGGCAACAAAAATTAACTCCAGCTAAGACAATCCGATATTCCGGGCCGGCCCTGTCTCGAGGTCTTCCTTTATTTCCCTTTTTATTTTTATTTTGAGAAATATTTTTTGCACCACCGGTTTGCATCATTACTGTCCCCCCCTATGCTTCTGTCAGACTGGCCCCCTTCAAAAAAGTAATCCAATAAAAGCATGTCACGTGGCGACGGGATGCATGAGGGACACAAAACCGACGATGCATATAGCATTGCTCTTTTATTTTCTATTGGATCATAGCCAATACTCGCATACGTTAAATGAGAAAAAAAGAGTATATACATATATATATATATATATATATATATATATATATATACATATATATACATATATATATATATATATATACATATATATATAGGTAAACGGGATATGAGTCATGTACATGTGGACCAATATAAATGGATTCCTACATCCCATGTGCATCCATGTTCACTAGTACACTCAATTTCTATTGGTCCACATGTGCATTGGCTCATGTAGGAATATGAGCCTATGGTTCATATCCCTTTATATATATATATATATATATATATATATATATATATATATATATATATGGTAAACGGGATATGAGCCATACACATGTGGACCAATAAGAATGGATTCTTACATTCCATGTGCACCCATGTGTACTAGTACACTCCATTCCTATTGGTCCACATGTGCATTGACTCATGTAGTAATATGAGCCTATAGCTCATATACTTTTTTTTCCATATATATATATATATATATATATATATATATATATATATATATATATATATATATAATTTGGATCCTCCCTTCTACCAAATATTGTAGGAATCTCAAACGTTCGGAGATTGCTACTTACAAAGGGCTTAGTTATCATGTTCCAAAAAATACAAATGTCCTCTAAAAGACATATCCAGCAACCCCCAATTAATTCTATGCTATTTAATTTCTTTCCTTTGAAAAATTGCTACTGCTATAATTTTTTTTCTTTTCGAGAGTGTTTGGAAAGGCCAAAAAAATTAAGAGATAAAATAAATTCTTAGTGTGAAAAAGTAAATCCTTGAATGAGTAGGAAAAACTATTTTCTTCCTTATTTTTCTTTCCTTTGGGAATTATTTTCTTTTTCTCTCACTTTCCTTTCATGCATCCACACATAAGAAATAATGATTTTTCTTTCCCAAAAGCATGATTCCGTAGACAGAGCATGACCTTAAATCAATGATAAAGCCTGTGTTTGATTGGACTTTCTTCTATGAAAAATATTTTCGTCCTAAATTTTCCACCAATTGTATAGCTTATATTTTTCATAAAATTATTTTCCAAAAAACTATTATTTTTATATTTTTTTTTAAAATGGTGGAAAATAAAACTTGTCGTACCCATAAAAAAATATTAATTTTCATGAAAAATAATGACAATCAAACAACGAAATTAAATTTTTCATAAAAAAAATTCAGAGTTCCATAGAATATTTTTTCTAGTAAAATAATTCCGTAAAATTAATTTATTTTTCACTATCTTCCACATTGCAATATTCAAATGCAAGAGTTCTCTCCTCTACTCGGCCTTATAGATGATACAAGAATTTTTTTTTTTTTTTTACAAAGCTAGAGGGAAACACCCCACACCATGAAGGGTTGAGCTATTGAAAATGGGCTTTTATTTCTCCTCCACCAGCAGTTAAATATTATGACCAGATGCGTAAATGCATAATTAGTTATTGGTAAAAAAAAAAAAAAAAACATTGCAGCCATAATCAACTATTGATATAATTTTTGGACTCCCATCATGATGTATAAAATATAAATTCCTAAAATTCAAATATATATATATATATATATATATTTTTCCCTCTTTCCGTCAATGAATCATGAAGGCAAGTTGCCACAAGCCACAGTGGTTTCATGATCATAAAACTACTCTGTTGAGTAATGGGATCTCCTGTTCAATCTATTCATTGTTGAGTAATATTGTTACAATTAAAGTTTTGGTGGCAAGTTTTCAACGGATCCAATGGACACACTTTTTGAAACTCCGAGTCAAACGAAAATGTACCTTCGTATTAAAAGTTGCACCCCTACATATGTTTTGTGAGTGTATGTAGCATTATTGTTCGGAAATCTAGCTACTTATGATATAATATATGTGAGGAGATTCAAATCCATGACCAACCAAATGATTCTTTAGTATTAATTGTCTGTCCCCATGCATTAATTTGCTTAAATCTACGCACCTTTGTCACCTTCGCCTCAACTACATTTTCCTCAACAAGCATGGCAACATGTAACTATATCATAATAATCATGACCTAGTAATGGCGAACACATCGACATTTGCCTCGATTGAGTTGGAACCAGAGGATACTGTTCCCCTCCTCCTAGATACTGTTAGGGTTTCCGTACTCCACCAACTGGCACGAGACACAAATCGCCAGCCCGGCTTTGTGGTGCTGGAGCCGAACATAAGTGCCACATGGCCAGATGCTCAACCAAGAGGTTATTTTATTTATTATTATTATTATTTTTTAAGGAGAATGAGATTGAGCATGCTCTTGGGAGCAACAACATTTTTGGTCTTGAGGAGGTCAATTAGCTTAGCTGGCGTGGGCTATAACTTAAGCTTTTTTGTAGTGATAAAACTAAGCGATTAGGTTTGTGGAAATGAGTGGTGGTGTGGCTCGAGATATTAGTTAGAGCCTCTGCCTCTCTCTCTCTCTCTCTCTCTCTCTCTCTCTCTCTCTCGTTCCACCATTTGCTCGAGCTGTCTGGATTTCTTTACCACATGTGAAAGATCTATATTGCCATGACTGGTCCTAGTAGCTAGGGAGTCTTTTGGGTCTCCTCCTATTTTCCTTCTATTTAAGTATTTGGTAATCATGTGAGTGTTACTTTTTAGGTATTAGGTGAATCAGATTCAATATGGCCACTCAATAATTAGATGATTTTTTTTTGACTTATTCTCCCAATTTTTTTTACCATATTTAAAAATATATTTCATAATTTTTGTATAATGTACATGTCTTTTCATTTTTGACAGAATTTGTCAAGTCATGACGGTCAATCTAAAAAATCAAAAAAAATTGACGAAAATGTCCCTCCCTCTCAAACCCTCCCATCGCGGGCCCACCATCCCCACCTCCCATCCCTCCCACCCTCCGCCGACAGGCTTCCCCTGCAGCTCCCCACCCCCCCCCCTCTCCTCCCCTACCCGCCACCGCCCCCCCCTCCCCCCTCCCCGCCACTGTCCCCTTCCCTGCTCCCTCTCCCGCAACAGCAGCGACGAGAGGCCCGGCATCGCGCGCGCTAGCAACGCGGCGAGTGGCCCGACGACTCCACGAGAGGGGGGGGGGGGGGGGGGGGGGGGGGGGGGGGGGGGGAGGGGGGAGGAGTGGGAGGACGGTGGAGGGGAGGGGCCAGTCGGTTGGGGCAGGGGGTGGGGGGAAGGGGAGAGAGGATTAGTGGGAGGAATATTTTGGTTAAAAAAAATAGTCAAACCAGTTGACCATCATGATTGGACTGATTACGTTAAAAATGGAAGACATGTACTTTATGAAAAAATTGTGAAATATATTTTTAAATATGGTTAAAAAAAGTAGACGGTAAGTCAAAAATTTTCAAAAATTCATAGAATAATAGTACACTCGGTTATACTCAATTCGGAATTGAATCTCTCTTTTTGGGCCTTAAAATTCAGTATAAGATGCACATAGAGAGGAGATTCAATTCCGATTTTGTTCTTATACCATAGGCTTTAAGTACTCTTTGCCATGTCAATGTACTCCTGCCATGTCACTGTATCAAGATACTCGAGGTTTAGTAGAGTTAACGGATATATTTTATACAATTTTTTTTAAAAAGATAGCAAAGTATAGTAAAATAATAAATAAGTTAATAAGTAACATGTAGCCAAAAGCAATGGCGGCATGAACGTAATTTTTTGTTTCAAGCACAGGTCTTCGGAACATGTATACTTTGTAAGATAACAAATTCGTCACTAAAAGTCCAAATTCGTCACTAAAGTTTGTCATTAAAAAACCTATTTCGTCACTAAAATTAAAATCAGATAACATGTCGTCAGAAGTATTGACGAAATGGCGACATGAATGCAAGTTTTTATTTTTATTTTTTGTGAAAAGGAAAACTAAAAGTCTAATCACTAAATTTCGTCTCTAAATTCCAATTTTGTCACTAAAAACCAATTAAAAAATAATTTCGTCACTAAAATCTCGTCACTAAAAAGTTTCGTCAGTCCAACACAGCTAAGTCAAAAAAATTACATGCATGTCGCCAACGCTTTTGGTGACACATTACCTTTTTTGAAATTTTACTAACTTATTACCTTATTTATTATTTTACTATATTTTGTTATAATTTTAGAATTTTCTGTATTTTGTATTATCTTTTTTCTGCTAGTATAATGCGGCTTGGAAACGGCTCAAAAATGAGTCGTCCAAGCCATATTTTTATCCTCCACTTGATAATAAAAAATTCAACAAATTTAAAAATCTCCATAATAGTGTATGTACATCCTCATGTAGTTAAAAATAAAAACAAAAATTCTAAATCCTTCTAACTACCCTAATGTATAACAAATCCTAAAATATCTTCATTATGCAAATTATATTTAACACTATGCAAATTATATTTAAACTAAGTATATATTATTATCTAACTAAATACATATTCAAAATTTTAAAATATATCTATAACAAATCATAGTAAAAATATATTCAAATCATATTTAAAATATTTTAATATAATTTTAATCTTTATTTAATTTTTTAATAATATTATAGTTTTTTTTTTATACGTGCAACACACGTGAACGTGACTAGTTCTAGTTGAAAATAAGGCACCCCACGATCAATTAAAAACTAACATGGAAACTAAAAAACTACTATAATGTCTTCTTAGTTTTCTCCTTTAGGGCATGTTGGTAAACATGAAGTGGTCATGAATTTGAAACAAAATTCATGTGATCCTATGTACGGTTGGACCCTTGATTTGAATTTGGAAGGTCGTTAATGATGACTTTCCAAATCCAAAACTAGAATTTGAGACTATCTCACATCCTCCTCTCCGGTCCGAATTTCGGAGAAAGAAAGTTGGATTTGATTTTTTAATAATTTTATTTTTATATTAAATATTTAGTTTACATTGATCAACGATTAATCAACTAATAACTTAATTAATAATTAATTAATATTTAGTTAATATATTATATATGAAATTTATTCTTAATTAATATAAATATTTCTTAGGATATTTAAATAATATAAAAATAAAATATATATTATACTAATATGAAATTATAAATTTAACTAGATAATGAATATTAGTATGTACCATTATATTATTATATAATTTGAATAGTTAAATATAAATTAAATAATTTATTAATTTTTAAATTAATTAATTATTTTTAGTTATAATTAACTAATAAAATAATTTTGTTCATATTAATCATAAATACTTAGTAATTATGATTACTAATTAATCATACAACTTTGTTAATTAAATAATTAGATAATTAATATTTTATGATTAGTAGTTAACTATATATATAATTATGATCACGAGTATACCATAATATTATGTAGTTAATATTTTTAAAAATTATAAAATTTAATTAGTTAATGATAATATTTTGTTAATATCAATGGTTTATATTATTAGTTAACCATAATATTTTTTCTTGTAAATATATCCTACTATCCAAATACAAAATTTGGATTATGTCCACTTCCAATTTCAAATTTCAACTTTACCAAACAAATTTTTGTCCAAAATTATGAAACTATAAATTCAGGATCTGGACCAAAATTTTGATTACCAAACCAAATCAAAATCCACTTCATGTTGTCTAATTTTTGAAAAGTCAAATATGGCAACTTTATGCCATGAACAACAAAAATCATGAATAATAATGTTGGGGACAATAACAAACGTACCATAGACTGAGGGGTGTGGAAGTTCCCTTTGAGTTTTATTGTTTACTTATATTAGTCTTTTTGAAATCCTATTATTTACTTTATTCTCTCACATTATGAAAACAAAAACGATTACCTACTTAGATTAATATATATATATATATATATATATATATATATATATATATATATATATATATATATATATATATATATAACTTTGAAGCAATATAGAATTGTGAGAGAGAGAGAGAGAGAGAGAGCCCATCTCATGGAATACAAGAATTGGCACAATAAAGAAGACGATATATTTTTATAATATTTGGTTTATGGTTATTACATTATTTTCTTTTATGCTTTTTCTTTCATTTGAGGTAATAAAGCCACCAAGCAAAAATTGTCTAGTTATATGACAAAAGTTGCAAGTAAGTTTCCTAAATGTACAATTCTAAACTATTGTATTTAGATGCAACAAAACCTCATATTTGCAACACCTTTACACCAAGAAATACTATGTTAAACAAATGTTATGGTATTTCCATTTATGGATAACCAATCAACCACTAAGTAAGAACAATGTTCATTGTTATTTTATATTTAAAAGATGGACAAAATTGAATGTAGCCTACATCTATATTACTTCAATTTTTTTATGTTTTCATATTAATTTCACTTTGTCCGTCCTTTTCATATGGGTAAGTGGGTCTCCACTACATGAGTTAGAGAGATCTTCTTGAGTTGAACAAAAGTGAGTAGCTATAAAAGGTTTAAAGGTATCATGCTAGATTTCTACAAATATTGGATGATGGAAACACACCATAAAGTTGATTTCAAGAAATTCGTACAGAAGATCAAAGGACTTCTCAACTACATATATTTGATCAAAATGAGGTGCAAAGTAGTACGTCACTTTTATTGACAACTTCTTATGAAAGGCATGCGTATATTTTCTCAAACACAAACACAAAAATATTTGTCAGGTTTAAGGAGTGAAAAATGGTCGTGAAGAAGCATAAGAGGTGATCATATAATGAGGTGAGTATAACTCATTATCTGTCAAACTTGTATAAGATGGATGAAAGCATAGTTACTGGTGCAACCATCAATACGGAGAAACTGGTGGAGGATATGTAACGCCCCAGTCCCAAAATACGTAGGACTAGGAATACGTAAACATGTCAGCTATGTATCAAGTGGACTCCATTCCAACTTAAATACGTATATATTTTTCAGTAATGGTGTCATGATCCGCACACGATATAGGAGCACGAGTACGTGGGTACGTCCAGCCTACGCCGTAGCATCAGCAGTAGAACGCTGTCTAGGTCATCAATATCTATCTATCATCTCGTCCAATAATATCCAACTCCATAAGGAGGCAATGATATAACAATATAATATAAAATACTCAATCACAGAACTAAAGCACGATAAGATATCAAAGGAGGAATCCAAATCACAACCACAAAGTCTAAACAAAAATATAACATCTGAACTTCGAACAATAACATCCAAGTCTCGAATATATGCCAGAAACAAATCAGGTACCAAAATGCTAAAAAGAACTAGCTAATTTAACTGGTAATTCTGGCTAGACCTCCCGGCAATCACGCCTGAGCTACATGGTCCATATTTGCTACTCCCTCATGCAGTCCGTAGAAAGTCGGACAACAATCCTCTAAATAGTCATCTGAAAAATATATCCAGTCAGGATGAAACGAGTACAACCCAATAACAGTTTCAGTTAAATGACAAGGACTATAAAACAGTACTAGAGAGTGCAATACAAGATGAGAATAAATAACTAAATCATAATTGACAATATTAATATGGAAAATGGATAAACACAACTATATGGTAGAGAATAAATAGACAGAGCAATATAGAATATCTCAGTAAAAATAAAATAGACAGGAAGAAACTAGCTCATTAAGTGCCTTGAAGTATTAGTGTTGTCACGTGATCGGCTTAGAAACTTGCACAATACGATATGGCATGACTAATCATACGTGAGGTGTATGATTAACACACAGTACTTTCTTTTGCACAGTAAGGGTATGATCACAAATCTAGCTAGTACTTTCCTACCCCCGACTAGTACAGTAGATCTAAACCATGACACGTTCACAAGAATACTTGTACAGTAAAGGTAAGTTGCATAGTAAAAGGCAATATCTAATGACGGAGATCCATACTATACCAATTCGTGTACCATCATATCAGGAATCAAGTAGAACATCACTAAGTACATGCATTATAGTAAATGCCATATAATGAAAACTATCAGAGAATGTACTCGCCTGAGGTCCTGGACAAGAAACAGTAAACAATGCTCAACTGAAGTCCAAGAGTCCTAAACATGGAATATCAATATTAATTGGTGATTTGGAATGATATATATGGTTAAAATAAGTTTAACTAAGTTTTTAGGCCAAAACTAGGCCAATATCTTATTTGGGTTCATGAATATCTAATAAGTTGGTTTATAAAGTTACACTTAGCCAAATAAAGTCAACATTAGGTCTATTCTAAGTAATACTAGCTCCCACTAGTCAATACGAAGTAATACTAGGGTATTCTAGGTATACTAGGTCCTAACATAGAAATAAGTATAATGGTATCAATATATATTGGTACATATCAATACCTACACATATACTATTCACTAACTATGCCTAGATATCTAGGTACTATGGTACACCATACCTTAGCTATGAGTCAAACTTATATGTATCTTGATCACTCTAGACATATACTATATATACATGTTAGTATCTATGCTATTTAGTTACTAACCATCAACATAGATAGGAACTTAACCATACTTATCACCTATACACTAAACCACTACTGCTGTTGATACCCTTGTTGTTAACTACAATAGATACCCCATCACCACTACACTGTACTGTTGAACCTATATTTAGATACTCCACCCTTATGCTAATATACCTTGGTATCCACTTAATACACTAGCCCCACATTCCCTTTACTATACACTAAGTGATACACATATATACGAGAGATAGTTGCTTGCTAGCCCAGAGTGGAGGGTTACTAGCATACTCACTGATATTTACATACCTATCTAAGACTCCCTCATAACACACTAAACATTCACACATGTGTCTCCCTCTTTGATACATGAAATCTGGAATTCAATGCTACAACCTATAGCTCAATGGCCTACACTAACCAATTCAAACAAGTTACCTACACTGATACCCTCAAGGTACTCTAAACTCACCTGTTGGATACTCCAACACATATCTTGCTCACCCTCACTACTTCTCTTGACACTGACCCAACACACTCTATTATATTTTTTTTACATTATAGCCTTGTTATCCCAAATAGGAATCCCTCACTGATACTCACCCCTGTAGAAGCATAGAAAATATGCATCCATTCATCCAACAACCATGCGCCATGTCACGACCCGCACTCGGTGTAGGGATGCAAGTCAAAAATAATGCCCAGCCTACACCGTAACATCGGCGGTAGAACGCTGTTTAGGTAAATTATCTATGAATATAATATGCCACTAACAATATGAATATATTCAATCATAGATCTAAGATGAAAATATGCACGAATATGATAAAAGAATATAATAGTCACAATACAACTCATGAGACAAAAATAATATCAATTGAGTCTGAGAAAAACTAAAAGTAAGCTGGAGACAAATCTAGTACAAAAAGAATAACTAAGATGCTACAAGTCCCGGGTCGTCTGTCTCAGTCGGAATGAGACCCTTTTGAGCCAAGGTTTCTGGCTCTAAGCCCACAACATCCTGAGGTCCGTAATGAGTGGGGTACCACTCCTTAGTGTCATCTGAAAAAATATATCCAGTCAGGAAAGAAGCAGAGTACATCTCTAATAGCAGTTCTAATCAATGATATAAACTATGTAACAGTAAATATATATAAAATATACAAGATACAACATATAGATATAAGAGATATATAATAAAGAAAATACTGAAATAAGTACAAGAATGAATAATATGGCAATAAACAAGAATACTAATGACTAAGTGAGTGAGTACCAACTTTAACATGTGATCGACTTGGGAACTTGATACAAGATTAATGGCCTGGCTAATCATATGTGCGGTATATGATTAACACTATTCAATGAACAAGATTTGATACAAGGAGGGTATGATCACATATCTACACTACATACTCTCCACCCCCGACTGGTATAGTGGATCCAACCATGGTACGTTATGACACGGGTTTCCACAAGAAGGATGCTACTCTTCTCATGAAACAATGTCTGTACATGTACAAGAAGAACAAGAAAATAATGCTTGCACAAGATACACCGTAACTACCAAGGAATAATATCTCATGACGAGATCCAGATATACCAATCCGTGTAACCATCGTGTCAAAAAATCAAGGATATCTATACTAGATACAAGAAACATAGAGGATATCATAAATGAGAAACTATCAGCAAATATACTCGGCTAAAATCTGGTGCACAGTATCACAGATGTCCGGTACGGTACCTCGAAGACCTAGATATGGAATATAATATCAATACAAGGTTTATGAATAAAAATAAGTAAAACTAGTCAACATCTAGGTCAAAGAGCCATTTCTAAGTCAAAATAGTCAAACTAGGTCAACTCTAAGTCAAACTGGTCAAACTTGATCAAACTACCTATTTTTAGGTTATATGAGTCTATTTCTAGGATATTGGGTCCATACACTATGTAACTAAGCCACACTAGCTAACTAGGATACTGTATCGTAAGATATGCAAGAAATTAGATAGGAATCATGCATATAAAATCACAATATATAATATTCTTAACTAAGCTAATGCTAAGTGGATACCTTGGCTTTGAACCAATGCGGTATCGCACCACTACACCTCCATCTTGATACTCAAATCCAATACCTTGAATATTCACCCAATACCTTGACATTTACCTTGGTATCTCAAGGTAATGTCTACCCTAGCATATAGCTTACTACCCACTCTAACTATTTACTAATATGTATTTATCTAATACAAACTACTAGTATATACTAATATATATATCAATACCATCTACCATGTTATACTAACTATCAATGCAAACTAATACATATATACATACATATACATACCTACATATATATATAACACTAATGGTATTATTAGTACTAGCTATCAAAAGTACATATGAATAGATAACTAATTAAACTAGATAACTAACAAGCTAGATAACTAACAAGCTAACTAATACTAACTAGGAACTTACCTACTACCACTTGCTGATACTTGATGAGGGTGAACTGCTGCAGTTGCTCGTGTCCCTACACTGCGCTGATACTCACTGCTGATGTTGCAACCTGCTGTTGCTTGGGTAGCTGCTGCTGCTGCTCATTGTTTGCAAGCCTGCTGCAATTGCTGCGAGCTGCTGCTACTCTGTCTTGAAATGCTGCTGCTGCTTGTTGCCACTGCCTCGCTGAAATTGCTGCAACTCACTGCTGCTCGCGGTGCAGTACAAACTACACGCTGCTGCTGTTGCTGCTGCCGCCTCGCTGAGCTGCAGTGCACATCTCGCTGCAACTACTGCTGGAGGTCTTCGACCCCCCATCAACACAATACACACACACACAAGCATACATATATATATATATATATATATATATATATATATATATATATATATATATATACATACATACATATATATATACATACATATATATATATGTAACTCTCCACTCAAACACACATAAACACAACTATATACATATCACCTATATATATGTATCAATACACATAAACATATAAGTATCTATCTATATCTATATATATATATACACATACATATGTACATATATATGCATACATATATACCTCTCTCTAAATACATATATAATCACCACTAATATATATATATATATATATATATATATATATATATATATATATATATATATATATATATATATATATATATATATATATATATATCATAACTCACCTACATATATAACTATGCATATACATACTTAAAACATACATCTATACATATCTAGATCTACATATATACACATGCATATATATACATATATAAAGACCAACATACATATATATATATAAACATACACATATACATATAGGTACATATCAATATATCTATATATATATATATACACATATGAACATACATATTACCAATAGCTATGAACAATGCAAATTAAATCTATAAATATAATGCAACAAACACGTGGAGTGCATCGCACCCGTATCACACTAGATCTATGATACGCTTGCGATACGAGTCCACCACACAACCAAACGTATCCCGAAGGACACGAGCACATCTAAAATAATATATATGAACAATACGAAGAGTCAATTACACTTCTACGTGTCCGTGTCAAAATGTGACATGCACAAAGTTCCGTGTTGGAGAAAAACTTCCAAATCAAACCGTATCTCCAAATTGATGGGATACGGCCTACACGTATCCAATTGTGGATACGACACTAGCCACACACAATCAAACACATGTCAATTTGATCTAATTGACCAATTGATAAACATAACATATGTTAATCTCAAAATTCTCCCAAAATTGACACAAAATACACCATAATTTTCTCCATAGGCCTTCTATAAACCTAATTCCAATTCCTATGGGTAGCCTCATCATATGGGATAATTCTAATGATTAAAACACAGATTTAGAGTCTACACAAAGAGAAAAAATTGAATTGTACCTATTGGGAGATGGATTTCCAATAAAACTTCCAAAATTGATGAAATGAGCCTCCAACTTGTAGATCCTTGCTCCTTCTTATAGATCCTTGCTTCTTCCTTGTATATTCTTACTTTACTAGCCTCTAATGGTGATTTGGGAAGAAAATTGGGTAGAATTTGGTAGGGATTTGATGTGGGAATGAAGGAATTTGTTTGAGAGAAATTCTAGATCTAGATTTGTAATAAAAAAGAGGAGACAGAAATTTCCCCATCTCTTATATTGGCCGGCCACTTAACCCCTCCCCCAATCTACTATACAAAGTCTAAAATACCCCTTGGGGCCTCTCATGAAGAATTAATTTAGGAGAGAAGGTTCTAGTCTAATATGTTTAAGTTAATTAATCATCCTCCTAATGAATGAGCTTCTAAATGGGCTCAATTCTAACTAATTATAAATGTTGGTCCATGGATCTAATCTAAACTAGTTAGGTCTACTAACATAAGTCAAAAATAATAAACTAACATCTAATAATAATTAAATAATATAATAAATAATTATTCAACATGTATAATATTTAATTAATTATAAAATGACGAAAATATTCTTTCATAGAAAATATGGTAGTGACAAATCTACCATCCTTAAAATAATTTTGTCCTCGAAATTCAAAGACAAAACTATCCAAAAAAATAAGAACAGAACAGAAAAGAAAAGAAAAGAACATAACATAACTAGGAAAGAACATATCTCAAGGCACAAACAAATATGGGTAATTCTCTCGCATATCATCCTCTCTCTCCCAGGTAGACTCCCCCAGAGAGTGATGCCTCCATGCGACTTGTACCAAGGGAATAGTCTGGTTCCTCAACACATTCTCTCTCCGATCCAGAATCTCAACTGGCTGCTCTGGATAGCTAAGAGTAGGGCCCACCTCTATCTTTTAGTGATCCAACACGTGACTAGGATCTGCCATGTACCATCTCAACTATGACACGTAAAATACGTTGGGCACTTCCTCCAATACAGGTAGTAAGTCTAGTCTATAAGCAACTGTACCGACCCTCTCTAGAATAGTGAAAGGTCCGATGAATCGCGGACTAAGCTTCCCGCCTCCATCGAAGCGAATCGTGCCTCGTGTCGAAGAAATCCTCAGAAATACCAAACTACCAACCTAGAACAAAATACAACCTTAAGGACTTAATCTATAACAAACAACCAATATCAAACATAAAACAAAAATCTAAAACTATACCTCAAACTCCAAAAGTCTCTGGTGGCTATCGGTCCAATGCCGCTGTTTGTCCTGCGCCACTCGAAGTCTGTCTCTGATCAGCTTAACCTTCTCCGCTGCATCCACAATCATCTCTGGCCCTAGCAAAACTGTAAACCCCCAGATTTTTTAGGAATTTAAAAATAAATTTTTGGATATTTTTAGAATTTTTAACTAATTAAAATTAATATTTCTGGTATTAAATAATTTTAAATATTTTAATTAAATATTAAAATATTATAAAAATAATATTTTTGTGTGTAAAATAAAATATTAGACATAGGATAATTTTCCTGAAATTTATTAGACCCCGAAACTATTTTTAAAGACCTAAAAATAATATTTTTAAACAAACCAATTTAAACCGATTTTATTCTGAGTTAAACCAAACCAAACCAACCCGGTTTATGATATTGCTGAACCGAACCCATTACCCCATCGGATCGGGTCGGATTCGACTCTAAAACTCGACCCGACCTGAACCCACAACCCATTAACCCCAAATCCCTAACCCCCGTCCCTGCCGATTCCCTTCCGCCGGCCGTTTTCCCCGCCGCTCTGCCTCCCCGACCCGCTGCCGGCGACGCTCTGCCTCCCCGACGACTCTTCCGCTTCCCGCGCCTCTCCACCTTCCCTCAACGGCCACCGCCTCCTCCTATTTAAACCCACCCCCATCACCATCTTCGCCACCGCCGTGACCAGAGGACCCCGAACTCCGGCCACCACTTCCCTACACCACCACCACCACGAACTCCGCCGCACCCAGCTACCCCGGCGACAACCTTCGCCGACCCCAGAGCGGACCATCTCCGCCGCCAGTGAGCTCCGCCACCGCTGTAGCCGTGTCGTGCCCTCGCGTACGCGTAATTTCAGTCATCTTCGACCCCCTGTTCAAGTAAAAATACCTGTCTCCTCGTCGCCTCGTTTTTCATACTGTCTGTTGCTACGCGTACCCTGCGTGACCCTCTCGATACCCGTACAAATTGTTTGGGGTATCGCGTCCTGTGGCGATCGCAAACTGCGACGTAAAATCAGAAAAATAATCCCCTTTTCTGAAAATTCAAAAATTGTCCCGAACTCCCCAGTTCGTGACCGTTTTGCGAATAACCTGTGAAATGTTTTCAAATTTGTCTTGAATAATAATTTAGACTATATGACCAAGTTTTTAAACCCTATTTTAGTGTAATTTATTGAGCTGTAGTTTGTAATATTTTCGAGGGTAAAAATGACCAAAAGATTGGTTATTTAAATACCCTGATTTTTCCGGAACTGGGTGCGCCCCGCTAAACGGGATGACTTGGTCGTGTGCAAACTTTACAGAAAGGTGCGTGCCGTTAATACGGACGTGTGGGATTTCACGGAAGTTGATTTGGATGTGCATGCACACCAGAATCAACGCGTATCCGTCGACAACGTCCCGTATCGGCCCTGTTCTGAAACTCGTTGTAACTTCGTGTACGCTCATCGTATCGAAACAAAACTTGCTCCATTGGACTCATAGCAATACACTGGTCCTGTGACCCAAGTTTGGTTCGATTCTGAGAACGTTGATAAAATCCTGTATCGTGGGCCCAATGACTCCACTTGACGGGCGATTTTGTGATCGGCTTATCGGAATCCAGTTATGGACATTTTATTGGGTTCGTATCATCGTTCTGGACTTGTAGACACTAAGTTTAATAAATTTGGAGAATATTGTCTCTGGCACGTTTCTCGGTGCGAAGTGGGCCACATGTGGACCCCGTTTTGACCAAAAACTGTCACTTTTGCCCCTGTGTCCAAATTGGACTTATGGACAGGCAATTCTAGCTATTTGATATCTTCTGAACCTAATGGTAATGTTTATTTCAGTATTCGGAGGAGTACCTACAAAACCCGCTGATACCAGAGCAGTAGTTGGAGCCAGAATCCCAGGCAAGTGTACCTTGTCATACTTGCAGTATATTGCTTTATGTTATTCCCTTGATTTAATTATATGATAACTTGTTCAACCTAGGACCGTATGACATTACTTAACATCCGAATAATATTCGGGTGTCAACGCCGTACGCGGAGTTGTGTAACGTCACCTAGAGATGGATATCGAAACCCTATACATTCCCGTGCTTGCATTAGCAAGTACGTCATACCATATGACACCTGACACTATTCATGAGACAGAATCTTCCTGAGATATTCATGGTGATTCTGTATAGGATACAGGTTTCGTGACATATACTTTATACACATGCTTAACTATCATTATGACTTGCTGCATTACATATGATCTTGCGTGTCATGGACATAAGACCTGTGATTACATTGGGTGGGGAGAGACATACAGGCTACAGGTTATTTATATTATGACGGTACCGTAGCCACGCCGAGCTAGGTTCCAACATGATATCACTGCTACCGGCTCCCCGACACAGAGCTTGTAACAATTTTAGCTTGAGTTCTAGTGATGCTCTCAACTTGCATATCACTTAGCTAGTTATATAGTTTACTCTATTGATTCATTTATTGCACTATATTTATTTTAGCTTGAGTTATTCTTGTACCTTGCTATGTCCCATGAGGACCTGGATCCGGATTATGTCCCCAAATATAGCAGAGGAGTTATACCCCGAAGTATATGGAGCAGGAGTAGGAACAGGAGCAGGAGCAGGCACTGGAACTGAACTGATCCCCGAGGATGAGGTGATCGTAGAGGATTTCTCCTGAGTATCTGCTTTACCTATACTCAGTATTTGCTGTTGTTACACTCTTTATTCTTGTCTCTTGACTATTGTATCAGACTTATCATCGGATTGTTCCCCGAGATATATTTTATTGAGACTTGTTGTTAATTTATATTTCATATTGATGTATTCATTTATGTGGATGAGATTAGTATATTAGACCCTTACTGTTGTTTTACAACTTAAGTACACCCTGATGGGTCCATTAAATTGGATTTGTCCATCGGTGTGTGCTATTGGCCATTGCCACGTGTATAGTCCCTCGATATTTTGGGACTGGGGTGTGACAAGGTTTTTGTGGTGGCCCATGCAGGTCAACGACTAAATTGTTTCGGTTTCAACTTAGGGACCGAGCAAGCCTGCGATAAGGATAGGATAAGTTATAGGATCTCATCCACTTGATTGAATCGTTCTTGATCTCTATATCGGATTCAAATTTCTTGACTTGTATCCTGCCTTAATCCCTCTGTGCGCCTCTTATAGTTTATTTTGGATGCAGAGTAATGGATCCACCAGCAAGCGACGAGACTCCTGCAGGAATACCACAAGGTGTTGTGGTTACCCATGAAGAAGAAGCGACACCAGTAGGTGGAGGTCAATCAGCTCAACAACGCGGTCAAGCAAATCAACATGCCTAGAGAATCCAGCAGGATGACATTCCACCATCGACGCAGTTTACTCCACCGATGCCTACTTTTCCACCCGGACAGCTTATGGACGGACAACAGATGGTTCAAATGTTCTACGCAATGATACAAGCTCAACAGAAGGGTCATCAAGAAGCCAAGCGAAGCCAAGCGAAGTTCTTTGACGGACTTAGCTCTGAGCTACAAAAATTTATCAGCTACGTTGCAACTACTTCATATACGGACGTCCTTGCTGCAGCATGACCCATGGAGTGCGTCACCAGGAGAGAGTCCAGCCAGAAGCGGCCATATGCATTAGCACCAGACCAAGCACAACAGGAAAGAGCTGCAAAGCGACCACAGATGAATCTACCACAGAGATTATTTACTCCACTAGCACTAGTCCTTCCTACTTGTCACTAATGTGGCAAGGTAGGCCATCTCGCTAAAGAATACCGACGTAGATTGGGATTATATTTAGCTTACGGATCCAAACAGCATTCGGTAAGGGATTGCTCTGAAAGTCGAGAGAAAGCACTAATGATTCATCGACCATCCACAACAGCACCAGCCAGAACACCATAAGCAGCACTCTTTCAACAGGCCCAGCAACAACAGAGGACACCACCACAAGGACGCGGACAAGCTTTTACGATAACCTTGGAGGACGCGTAGACTCGTGGAGTAGCAAATGCGCATAAGTTATTCATAGATGCATTGCTTTAGCACGTGCCTGTTAGTTCATGACCTTAGCCTTAATACTAGTATTTTGAACTTGTTAATAATTAATAACCTAGTTTTCCTAAGCTATAGAATTCCTTGCTCCATCCAGATTCTGTTCTCTTGAATTATCCAACTTTCATTGTCTAGGGAAATACCTTATTCATTCCCTATGTGTTTTGCTTAACTCTCGTCCTTCGATTTATTTTTGATCATGATTCTTTGATTGTGTCGTGCTTCGAACAATTCTTGAAACCGTGTCATCTCTTTTGACCAGTTATGTTTTATTATTCTTTGATTGCGAGGATGCAATCCAATTAAGGGGGGTAGATTATAAACCCCCAGATTTTTCAGGAATTTAAAAATAAATTTTTAGATTTTTTTAGAATTTTTAACTAATTAAAATCAATATTTCTGGTATTAAATAAATTTAAATGTTTTTAATAAATATTAAAATATTATAAAAATAATATTTTTGGGTATAAAATAAAATATTAGACATATGGTAATTTTTTTGAAATTTATTGGACCCCAAAACTATTTTTAAAGACCTAAAAACAATATTTTTAAATAAACCAATTTAAACCGGTTTTATTCTGAGTTAAACCAAACCAAACCAAACCAACCCGGTTTATTATATTGCTGAACCGAACCCATTACCCCATCGGATCGGGTCAGATCCGACTCTAAAACCTGACCCGACCCGAACCCACAACCCATTAACCCCAAATCCCTAACCCCCGTCCCTGCCGATTTCCTTCCGCCGACCGTTTTCCCCGCCGCTCTGCCTCCCCGACCCGCTGCCGGCGATGCTCTGCCTCCCCGATAACTCCCCCGCTCCCCGCGCCTCTCCACCTTCCCTCAACGGCCACCGCCTCCTCCTATTTAAACCCACCCCCATCACCATCTTCGCCACCGCCGTGACCAGAGGACCCCGAACTCCGGCCACCACTTCCCTACACCACCACCACGAACTCCGCCGCACCCAGCTACCCCGGCGACGACCTTCGTCGACCCCAAAGCCGACCATCTCCGCTACCGCTGTAGCCGTGTCGCGCCCTCGCGTACGCGTAATTTCAGTCATCTTTGACCCCCTGTTCAGGTGAAAATACCTCTCTCCTCGCTGTATCGTTTTCTGTACTGTCTGTTGCTACGCGTACCCTGCGTGACCCTCTCGATACCCATGCAAATTATTCGGGGTATCGCATCCTGTGGCGATCGCAAACTGCGACGCAAAATCAGAAAAATAATCCCCTTTTCTAAAAATTCAAAAATTGTCCCGAACTCCCCAGTTCGCGACCGTTTTACGAATAACCTGTGAAATATTTTCAAATTTGGCTTGAACAATAATTTAGATTGCATGAACAAGTTTTTAAACCCTATTTTAGTGTAATTTATTGAGCTATAGTTTTAATATTTTTGAGGGTGAAAATGACCAAAAGATTGGTTATTTAAATACCCTAATTTTCTCGGAACTGTGTGCGCCCCGCTAAACGGGATAACTTGGTCATGTGCGAACTTCACCAAAATGTGCACGCCATTAATACAGACGTGTGGGATTTTGCGAAAGTTGATTTGGATGTGCGTGCACACCGGAATCAACGCGTATCCATCGACAACGCCCCGTATCGGCCCTGTTCTGAAACTCGATGTAACTTCGTGTACGCTCTTCGTATCGAAACAAAACTTGCGCCATCGGACTCGTAGAAATACGCTGGTCCTGTGACCCAAGTTGCTTCGATTCTGAGAACGTTGACAAAATCCCGTATCGTGGGCACTACGGTTCCACTTGACGGACAATTTTGTGATCGGCTCATCGGAATCCAGTTCTGGACATTCCGTTGGGTTCGTATCGTCGTTCTGGACTTGTAGACACTAAGTTTGACAAATTTAAAGAATATTGTCTCTGGCACATTTCTCGGTGCGAAGTGGGCCATATGTGGACCCCGCTTTGACCAGAAACTGTCACTTTTGCCCCTGTGTCCAAATTGAACTTATGGACAGGCAATTTTAGCTATTTGATATCTTCTGAACCTGATGGTAACATTTATTTCAGCATTCGGAGAAGTACCTGCAAATCCTGCTGATACCAGAGCAGCAGTTGGAGCCAGATCCCCAAGCAAGTGTACCTTGCCATAGTTGCAGTAAATTATTCTATGTTATTCCCTTGATTTAATTATATGATAACTTATTCAACCTAGGACCGTGTGACATTACTTAACGTCCGAATAATATTCGGGTGTCAACACCGTACGCGGAGTTGTGTAACGTCACCTAGAGATGGATATCGAAACCCTATACATTCCCGTGCTTGCATTATCAAGTACGTCATACCACAGGACACCTGACACTATTCATAAGACAATCTTTTTGAGATATTTATGGTGATTCTATATAGGATACATGTTTCGTGACATATACTTTATACACATGCTTAGCTATCATTATGACTTGTTGTATTAGATATGATCTTGCGTGTCATGGACATGAGATGTGTGATTACATTGGGTGGGGAGAGACATACAGGCTACAGGTTGATTATATTATGACGGTGCTGTAGCCACGCCGAGCTAGGTTCCGACATGATATCACTGTTACCGGTTCCCTGACACAGAGCTTGTAACGGTTTCAGCCTGAGTTCTAGTGATGCTCTCAACTTGCATATCACTTAGCTGGTTATATCGTTTACCCTATTGATTTATTTATTGTACTGCATTTATTTTGGCTTGAGTTATTCTTGTACCTTGCTATGTCCCCTGAGGACCTGGATCCGAATTATGTCCCCAGATATAGCAGAGGAGTTCTACCCCAAAGTATATAGAGCAGAAGCAGGAGCAGGAGCAGGAACAGGAGCAGGAACATGAACTGGAACTGAACCGATCCTCGAGGATGAGGTGATCGCCGAGGATTTCTCCTGAGTATCTGCTTTACCTATACTCAGTATTTGCTGTTGTTATACTCTTTATTCTTGTCTCTTGACTATTATATCAGACTTATCATCGGATTGTTACCCGAGATATATTTTATTGAGACTTGTTGTTGATTTATATTTCATATTGATGTATTTATTTCTGTGGATGAGATTAGTATATTAGACCCTTACTGTTGTTTTACAGCTTAAGTATACCCTGATGGGTCCATTAAATTAGATTTGTCCATCGGTGTGTGCTGCTGGCCATTGCCACATGTCTAGTCCCTCGATATTTTGGGACTAGGGCGTGACAAAAGCTCTCCCTCTAACATCGTCCCATGACAAGGGAGTACGACATCTCCGATCGTACAGAGCCTCAAATGGTAACATCTCTATACTAGCCTGGTAGGTGTTGTTGTAAGCAAACTCTACTAAATGGAGATGGTCCTCCCAAGTTCTCCTAAAATCTAGTATATAAGTGCACAGCATATCCTCGAGAGTCTGAATAGTCCTCTCTGACTTCCCATCTGTCTGGGGGTGATATGCAGTACTGAACTTGATCTGGGTGCCCAAACTCGCCTGCAAACTCCTCCAAAAATGAGAAGTGAAACGACTATCCTAATCCGAGACTATGCTGATGGAAACTCCATGTATCCTGACGATCTGCCTCACATACATCTTTGCCCGCTTCTCCGTAGACAAACCCATCTTGAAAGGCAAAAAGTGGGCCGACTTGGTCAACCTGTCAACGATGACCCAAATCACGTCTTTCCCTACTGGAGATCATGGAAGTCCGGACACAAAATCTATAGTAATGTGCTCCCACTTTCACTCTAAAATGGATAAGGGCTGAAGTAAACCACCTGGCCTCTGCCTCTCGGCTTTCATCTACTGGCACACTAAGATCTGGATACAAACTGTGTCACTTCCCTCTTCATGCCATACCACCACACACTCTCTCGCATATCCTGATACATCTTGTTGGCACCTGGATATATGGAATACTGAGAGCGATGCGCTTCCTGTAATACCTTCTCACGCAGCTCCCCACTAGGCACACACAATCTTACACCATACCGCAAAGAACCATCCTCAACAATGGTGATATCATCCTTCAATTCTACTCTCACCTGAGCTATGATGCTACTCAGAGACATCCTCATACTGGGCTGCCTTGATCCTGTCCCTCAACTCTTAGTGTATCTGTAACCCATACATCTGTATAGCAAAACCAGGAACTATCTCCAAATCCTCCAACAAATACCGATTCTGCGTCAACAATATAGCTACCGGGTACCTGTTCAAGGCATCGACAACTACATTAGCTTTTCCAGAATGATATTGCAAAGATATGTCAAAATCCTTCGTCAGTTCTAGCTACCGACGCTGACTCATGTTCAACTCCTTCTGAGTGAAAACGTACTTCAAGCTCTTGTGGTCTGTGAAAATCTCCACACGCTCTCCGTACAAAAAGTGTTTCCATAACTTCAGGGCAAAGATGACTGCTGCCAACTCCAAATCATGGGTATGATAGTTCTTCTCATGAGGACGCAATTGCCTGGATGCATAGGCAATCTCTTTCCCATTCTGCTGAAGAACACAAGCTAAATATTTTTTTGATGCATCACTATAAATAGTGAAACCTCCAAACCCTGATGGCAACGTCAAAATAGGAGAAGACGTCAACCTCTTCTTTAATTCCTCAAAAGAAACCTGGCATTCCACTGTCCAAATAAACTCTACATCCTTCCTGGTGAGTCTGGTCATCGGCTTGGCAATCCTCAAAATTTTTTGCACAAACTTCCTATAGTAGCCTGCCAGACCCAAGAAACTTCTGATCTCTGCTACTGAACTCGTTGTCTTCCAGGACTCCACTGCTGTGATCTTCTTCGGATCTACTGAAATTCCCTCACCAGTCATAACATGTCCTAAGAATTCCACCTTGTCCAGGAAGAACTCACACTTGGATAGCTTCCCATACAACTTCTCCTTTCTCGGCACATCCAACACAATCCGCAAATGCTCCTGGTGCTCCTCGGGTATCTTCGAGTATATGAGTATGTCATCGATGAACACCACTACGAACTTGTCAAGGTACTGATGGAACACTTTGTTTATCAAATTCATAAATACCGTCGGGGCAATAGTTAACCCAAATGGCATCACCATAAACTCATACTGACCATATCGGGTTCTAAAAGCAGTCTTCGATATGTCCTCCGGCTTCACTTTTACCTAGTGGTAGCCTGATCTCAAGTCTATCTTAGAAAATACATTGGCACCACTCAACTGATCGAACAAGTCATCAATCCATGGTAAAAGGTATTTATTCTTGATAGTGAGATTATTCAATGCCCTGTAATCAATGCACATGCGCACCGATCCATCCTTCTTAGGTACAAATAATACCGGGGCTCCGCACGGTGAAGAACTCAATCTGATAAACCCCTTATCCTATGAAGAACTCAATCTGATAAACCCCTTATCCTATGAATCGTCCACCTGCTTCTTTAGCTCGACTAGATCGCTATTGTTTACTTTATAGACATGCTATAAAATTGGTTCTGCACCTGGCACCAAGTCTATAGAGAATTTAACATCTCGATCTGGTGACAATCCTGGCAATTCCTCAGGAAACACATCCAAGAACTCTGCTATCAACGGATGCGACAACTCCTTGTCTTCCACCATAGCACCACAAATAATGCCTTCTCCCTGCTCTGCAGCTCCTCTAGAAAACTCAAACTCTGGCTCTCCTAGCGGGCTAAACAAAACTCTATCTCCTCTACAATCTATACTAGCATGGTGCCTACTCAACCAATCCATCCCGAGTACAATGTCATTGCTCGAAAGTGGCATTACAAGTAGACACACACTCAACTCTCGGCCTCCCAGAGTAACTCTTCGTTCCTTGCAAATATAATTAACCAGGATAATGCCTCCCCCGGTCATGATCTTGCAAGTCCTAAGCAATGACTCAGCTACCAAACCATGCTTCAGAGCAAAAAAAAATAGATACAAAACTATGAGAAGCACCACTATCAAACAAAGCTAAAGCTGGAATGGAATCAAGAAGAATAGAACCTGCGATGACATCTCCGGTGGGCTCGACCTCCTCGATTGTCATAGCAAACGCTCGTCCCTGACTCGCACCTCCCTGATGTTGGTGTTGGGCATAACGCTACTGTTGGGTCGCAAGCGGCAGTACCCTCGGCTGTACTGCAGGTGGTCTCGTCTGTGTCCTTGGAGCTGGAGCTGCTCCCTAAACTGCACGACGAGGATTAGAAGGACACTCTCTCAGCTAATGCCCTTCGATACCACAATACAGACAAACCCTCAACCTCCTTCTATAAACTTCCCAGATGTGGCCGAACTTCTTGCAGTAGTGGCAGGAAGCTTGCTGTAACTATCTCTACTACTGCAGTGCCTGGTGAAATGGTGCCTTAGCTAGAGTCTGGTGCTACTACAACTGCTGAAAAGGCCTGAACTAAAAATAAGGACGCTTGGCAGTCACTATGCTGTTGTTTGCCCCCAGGAAAGAATCGTGATCTCTTTTGGGCTTCAAACCCAACTCCCGCTCAACCTTGCGTGCCTCCACAAGTATCTCCGAGTATGTCTCATAAAAAGATGGAATGAGGATCCTCACTTCCCAGTTCAGACCCTCGCAAAAACGAATAGCTCGAACCTCCGGCTCCCTCACCAAATACTCCACAAATTGGCTCAGCCTACTGAACTCCGCGGCGTATTCCTTCACAGATATTCTTACATGAATGAGGCTCTCAAAATGCCTCCCCAAGTCTAACCTGTCTGTTCGAGCGAAGAACTTCTTCTTGAAGAGGTCCTTGAACAGCTCCCAAGACTGCCCTACATCAGCTAGAATTGGCTCATTTATGAACCAAGTACGGGCAACGTCGAACAACTGAAGTCCTACCACCTCAACCTTCTCGAGCCAATCATCATCGTAGACGATGCCCTCCGTCCCCTTGAAGGCCCAAGGTATCAGTTTCTTGAAGTCCTGAATGTTGCCTGGCCGAAGCTGAGCAACCTGAGGAGCAACCTGCTGCTGGACTAAAACTCCTCTCTCTACTACGTCACGAGCAAACTGATGAGTACTCTCAATGCCCTACCACAAGACGTCGATCTATCTCTGGTGTGCCTTAGACTGAGCCCTCTGTGCCTCCAATATCTTATAAAATAGTATAAAAATCTGTGTCGCATCTGTCGGCATAGAAGGTGGAGGTGGAAGTCCCTCAGATACAGCCAGAACAGTCGTCTGAGTAAGAGGTGGACCCTAGAACGCAGCTGATACGCTAATCACTGAAGAAGTGACTAGTGCAGGCCCTCGGAAAGTCGCAGACCTCTCAGAAGCTGTTCTCCCCTGCTGTGATCTAGTCTTAGGCAACATCCTGAGACAAAACGAAAGGAAAGAATCAATATAGCACATGATATAAGACATTCAAAGAAAGGACAGTTAAAGATCAAATATCAATATCAAGGAAGAAAGTTGAATGAATTAATAGAGTTTTTCCAAGATGTGATTGAGTATTCTCAGCCTATAGCCTATATTCTGAAACAGGCTCATAATAGCACTCAATTCAGAGCACCACTACGAATCGCACTAATTGCGACCTCGAAGACCTGCATGGGCCACCACTAAAAATATGTCACTATCCGCACCCGGTGTAGGGATACAAGTCGAGAACAACGTCCAGCCTACGCTGTAGCATCGACGGTAGAATGTTGTTTAGGTAAACTATCTATCAATATAATATGCCACCAATAATATGAATATACTCAATCACAGATCTAAGATAGAAATATGTACGAATATGATAAAAGAATAGAATAGTCACAATACAACTCATGAGACAAAAATAATATTAAATGAGTTCAGGAAAAACTAAAAGTAAGCTGGAGACAAATCAAGTACAAAAAGAATAACTAAGATGCTACAAGTCCCGGGTCGTCTGTCTCAGTCGGGATGAGACCCTCTTGAGCCACGATTTCTGAATCTATGCCCACAATATCCTGAGGTCCGTAATGAGTGGGGTACCAGTCCTCAGTGTCATCTGAAAAAAAAAATCCAGTCAGGAAAGAAGCAGAGTATATCTCTAACAACAGTTCTAATCAATGATATAAACTATGTAACAGTAAATAGATGTGAAATATACAAGATACAACATATAGATACAAGAGATATACAATAAATTAAATACTAAAATAAGTACAAGAATGAACAATATGGCAATGAAAAAGAATACTAATGACTAAGTGAGTGAGTACCAGCTTTAACATGTGATCGGCTTGGAAACTTGATAAAAGATTAATGGCCTAGCTAATCATACGTGCGGTATATGAATAACACTATTCAATGAACAAGATTTGATACAAGGAGGGTATAATCACATATCTACACTATATACTCCCCACCCCGACTGGTATAGTAGATCCAACCATGGTACGTTATGACACGGGTTTCCACAAGAAGGGCGCTACTCTTCTCATGAACCAATATCTGTACATGTACAAGAAGAACAAAAAAAATAATGCTTGCACAACCATAACTACCAAGGAATAATATCTCATAACGAGATCCGAATATAATAATCCGTATAACCATTATGTCAAAAAATTAAGGATATATATACTAAATACAAGGAACATAGAGGATATCATAAATGAGAAACTATCAGAGAATGAACTCGCCTAAAATCTGGTGCACAGTATCACAAATGTTCGGTACGGTGCCTCGAAGACCTAGATATGGAATATAACATCAATACAAGGTTTAGAAATAAAAATAAGTTAAACTAGTCAACATCTAGGTCAAAGAGCCATTTCTAAGTCAAAATGGTCAAACTAGGTCAACTCTAAGTCAAACTGGTCAAACTTGGTCAAACTATCTATTTCTAGGTTGTATGAGTCTATCTCTAGGATATTGGGTCCATATACTATGTAACTAAGCCACACTAGCTAACTAGGATACCAGGATACCATATCGTAAGATACGCAAAAAATTAGATAGGAATATATCACAATATGCATATAAAATCATAATATATAATATTCTTAACTAAGCTAATGCTAAGTGGATACCTTGGCTTTGAACCAATACGATATCGTACCACTACACCCCCATCTTGATACTCAAATCCAATACCTTGAGTATTAACCCAATACCTTGAAATTTACCTTGGTATCTTAAGGTAATGTCCACCCTAGCATATAGCTAACTACCCATTCTGACTATTTACTAATATATATTTATCTAATACAAACTACTAGTATATACTAATATGCATATCAATACCATCTACCATGCTATACTAACTATCAATGCAAACTAATACATATATACATGCATATACATACCATATATATATATATATGTATATAAAACACTAATGGTATCACTACTACTAACTATCAAAAGTACATATGAATAGATAAATAATTAAACTAGACAACTAACAGGCTAGATAACTAACAAGCTATCTATTACTAACTAGGAACTTACCTACTACCACTTACTGATACTTGCTGAGGATGAACTGCTGTAGTTGCTCGTGTCCCTGTACTGCGCTGATACTCACTGCTGATGTTGCAACCTGTTGTTGCTTGGGTAGCTGCTGCTGCTGCTGCTCGTAGTTTGCAAGCCTGCTGCAATTACTGGGAGCTGCTGCTACTCTGCCTTGAAATGCTGCTGCTGCTTGTTGCCACTACCTGGATGAAACTGCTACAACTCACTGCTGCTTGCTGTGCAGTGCAAACTGTATGCTGCTGCAGTTGTTGCTGCAGCTGCCTCGATGAGCTAAAGTGCACATCTCGCTGCAACTGCTGCTGGAGGTCCTCGACCCCCCCATCAACACACTACCACACACACACACACACACACACACACACACACACACACACACACACAAGCATATATATATATATATATATATATATATATATATATATATATATATATATATATATATATGTAACTCTCCACTCATACACATAAACATAACTATATACATAGCACCTATATATATGTATCAATACACATAAACGTATAAGTATCTATCTATATCTATATATCTATACACATACATATGTACGTATATATGCATACATATACACCTCTCTCTAAATACATATATAATCACCACTAATATATATATATATATATATATATATATATATATATATATATATATATATATATCTCACAACTCACCTACATATATATACACATGCATATATATACATATATAAAGACCAACATACATATATATATAAACATACACATATACATATAGGTACATATCAATATATCTATATATATATATATATACATATGAACATACATATTACCAATAGCTATGAACAATGCAAATTAAATCTACAAATGCAATATAAAAAATATGTGGAGTGCATCGCACCCGTATCACACTAGATCTATGATACGCTTACGATACGAGTCCACCACACAACCAAACGTACCCCGAAGGACACAAACAAGTCTAAAATAATATATATGAACAATACGAAGAGTCAATTACACATCTACGTGTCCGTGTCAAAATATGACATGCACCGTGTCGAAAGAAAATCCCCAAATCAACCCGTATCTTCAAATTGATGGGATAGGGCCTACACGTATCCAATTGTGGACACGATACTAGCCACACACAATCAAACACATGTTAATTTGGTCTAATTGACCAATTGACAAACACAACATGTGTCAATCTCGAAATTCTCCCAAAATTGACACAAAATACACCATAACTTTCTCCATAGGCCTCCTATGAACCTAATTTTAAATTCCTATGGGTAGCCTCATTATATGGGGTGGTTCTAATTATTAAAACATAGATTTAGAGTCTACACAAAGAGAAAAAACTGAATTATATCTATTGGGAGATGGATACCCAATGTAACTTTCAAAATTGATGAAATGAGCCTCCAACTTCTAGATCCTTATTCCTCCTTGTAGATCCTTGCTCTAATAGCTTCTATTGGTGATTTAGAAAGGAAATTGGGTGGAATTTGGTAGGGATTTGATGTGGAAATGGAGGAATTTGGTTGAGGAAAATTCTAGATCTAGATTTGTATTAAAAAAGAGGAGAGAAAAAATTCTTCCCTCTCTTATAATGGTCGGCCAATTAACCCCTCCCCCAAGCTACTATACAAAGTATAAAATACCCTTTGGGGCCTCTTATGAAGAAATAATTAAGGAGGAAAGGTTCTAGTTTAATGGGTTTAAGTTAATTAATCCTCCTCCTAATGAATGTGCTTCTAAATGGGCTCAATTCTAACTTAATTGTAAATATTGGTCCATGGATCTAATCTAAACTAGTTAGGTCCACTAACATAAGTCCAAAATAATAAACTAACATCTAACAATAATTAAATAATATAATAAATAATTATTCAACATGCACAATATTTAAATAATTATAAAATGACCAAAATACCCTTTCCTAGAAAATGTGGTAGTGATATATCCCAAAGTAAAGCTCAGAAGAGATAGGACCACATATTTACCTTACACCCCAATAAGGTGACATCTATGCGTCCCAATCAACTGAAAAAACTTTGGCCGCAGATAGACCTGACGTAGCATCCTAGCAACAGGAACGTCTCATACATAGAATCCTAACAAAAATAATTTTCTGAATGCCTCAAAAGATATGAACACACTAAACGACAGAAGTCTCACGTCAATACAGATCTTTACTCTCGATGGATGTGCAGCGCCACGTGTACAGCATAACTGGCCCCATGCATCCCAGGTTCCATGCGGTCCCATGCATCTCTGGCCCCATGCGTCTCAGGCTCCATGCGGTCCCATGTGTCTCTGGCCCCATGCGTCCCAGACTCCATGCGGCTCCATGTGTCTCTGGTCCCATGCATCCCAGACTGCATGCGTCCTATACGTCCCTGGCCACATGCGTCCCAGGCTCAATGCGGTTCCATGCGTCTCTGGCCCCTGGCGTCGCAGACTCCATACGACCCCATGCGTCTCTGGCCTCATGCATCCCAGTCTCCATGCGTCCTATGCGTTCCTCGCCCCATGCGTCCCTGGCTCCATTCATCTCTGGCCCCAGGCGTCCCAGACTCCATGCGTCCCATGCGTCTCTAGACACATGTATTTCAGACTCTATGAAAACCAAATCTTACTGTTACGACAAGAGTGATTATTTCCAACCAAGCGTCGACTATGTGTCAAGCTGACCAAGTCACGCCTACAAAGGACAAGAACCACTCAGATCTTCAGCAACAAAAATCCCAACAAGCGCCCACGTGACAGCCTGGCCCACTCACGGTTACAGCTGTACCCTGTTAAGGAGGCACACGTGGCACCCTCTAGCATCTATACGGCCCAATATATGTGCGTCCAAGGATGACTATATATACCCGAGTGGCATGCCCAGATGGACATACAGACAAACAAAGAGAGAAGAGTGACACATGGGTCACCCAACACACAGAGACAGAGCATACCGAGACGAGCAAAGAGAGAACATAAGCTTCCTCACCCTGCATAGGATCGTCAACGGAGTAAAGGAGTCGCCATAACACTTTTTGTCCATCGTTACACCCCAGATTAAAATATTGTACTTAGATAATTCTGCTTAGAATTCTTTGTACTCTTTTTTCGTTCCTTAGATACAATGTTTGCAAGAACTCATTTAATGGCGAACAAGATGGAGACTCTATTGGGGACCTCTTTCTCCTCTGATGAGAAAGTTGTGTTGTAATTCCACACAACCAAGCTCGGATCAACTAAAAGAATGCTGGTGGTCCGCTTCGACCAGCAGGCTTTCGAGGAGATGCTCTCGGAGTTAAGAGCTAGTCTTTCTCCAAGGCTAGCAAAGTCTAAGAAGACCCGCAGAACGTAGGTTGCAAAGGCCGTCCTTCCTCTCCCAACTGAGCATGCACTCCCCATTTGTCACTCTGTCACAGGGATCACACATCATGCATCCACTGCTTATGCGATAGCCCCTTCCAACAAGAAGGGTGCTCAGCACCAGAAGACCCGCATGAACTGGGTAGCAAAGGCCGCCGTACCTTACCCAACTGCAGAGCATGCGCTCACTGTCTCTCTCCCTGATACTGAAGACGCACAAAATGCGTTCACTCAGGCTGTCCCCGCTCATGCAGCCTCTTGTCCTGAAAAAGGAGAATGCTCAGCACCCGAACTCTGGCAGAAAAAAACAATACATGCCAAGGATTTCGGGGTTGATGCACATCCCATGCGGCCACAACGAAGGATATAGAGAATAAAGCCGTATGCGACTTCTAGGTCAGCCGTATGCATCTCTGACATCCCCAGAAGCTCTGTCTTTGACATAATCTCGTTCGACCGTGCTCCTAAGCCCTGCTTCGAGAAAAATCAAAACTTGGACCCTTCGTACTACGCGTCTGCATGTGCTAAGTCAAAAAATTCTAGGGCAGTGCGACCTCGTCAAGCTCAAGCAATTGTCCATTTGGCTGACCGTCAGCGGACACCGCTAACCGTTATACGGGCCCCTGATGGAAAGTTATATAAGACCGTCCAGTATGTCCCGCCCGCAGCGGCAAATTGGCAGGGTACATCTCAAAAGTCTTCCACTGACGATCTAGAAAAAGTTCTTGTACGTACCCTAGATCAAGGAGCAAAAGCAATACCTACACACCCATGTGCTCGGTCTACCCAGGCTCATAACATGGGTGTAAAGGTAGATTGACCCTTACTTGATTTGCAGAACGTGATCAACCACAAACGGAAAGCGAGGGAAGTAACCCCGACATGTGAAGTATCCCCTCCAAGATTCTCCTCTGCCAACATCATCATCAACTGCTGCTGTGCTAAAGCAGCAGTGCCAACAAACAGGTAGTCGGCATTCCAACGACTGCATTTAAGCCACCTAGCCTGCAACAACCCAGAAATTAGGTACAAATACCAGAGGAGGAGGAACTACCATTCACCTCATGTTACTCTATTTAGAAGGACCCTTCCACTGTGCGAGGAAGGAAGCCCAGCACCTCCATTCTGTCACTCTCATTCAACGCATCGAGAAGGTACTACTAGGAGGACCAGCAGCGAAGCCTACGGAAGGTATTTTCTAAGGTACCCGCTCGAAGAAAATGCCATCAGCTGCTGGGGGGTAGTTCTTCCTCAGGACCCCTGGGGGTTGCACAAGCTGGGGGTAGTGATCCCTCGGACCTATATAACAACCCGGCGTTCCGAGAAGGCAGAAATTCCCAAGGAACAAACTTTTATATCCCTGGGGGTGGCCACCCTCGTCAAGAAGACGTAGCCTCCTACGCTGGGGATAATATTCTCTCCAAATTCGAGGAGGAGGTGACGCTACCTGATGACTGCTCCTGGCAAGTATGGCGTCCACTGCCCTGTCCATCTCTTCCCATATGAGAACTGTATACATGACAGGGGACGATCATGAAGGCCCCATCGATCGACAATGCCTCAAGGCTCTTGAGGCCATGATGCAGACGGTGAGTTCATCAATGCAAGCCCTGACTCAACCAATACTAAAAATTAAAGAAAATATGGTTTCCCAACCAGCAAGGGTTTCTGGACAAGCAACCTTAGACCATGGGACCAACGTGGGCTCCAACGCAATCGCTCTTCCACTAGGAAAAAAATACCCTCTGCCTGGCTCATCTACCCCTTTCGTCGGAGACGAAGCCAGAGAAGCAATGAGGGAAGTCCAAAAACTTTGGGCTCGTCTAGATTCCATGGGCAGCCGACACTCACTGCGCGAGCTCGAGATACGACAACCATACCCCCGCGAGTGGAGGAATATGCCATACCCGCCCAAGTACAAGCCCTTCAACTTGAACCTATTCAACGGGAAGACCTTCCCCCGTCAATACTTGAGCTATTTTGAGATTACAACAAGGCACCTACCTCGCAGTAACGCACTCCTCACCAAGTTCTTTGTGGAGACATTGTTCATGGTAGCATTCGACTGGTTTTGCAGCCTATAAGATAACTGTATCTCATCGTTTGTCGACCTCAAGAGTCTTTTTCTCAAAATATTCTCTGACGGAGGAAGGGACATGACAATGTCCTCCCTGATGGATGTTATCCAAGGAAAAAGGGAACTCGCCCAGAATTATATTGAGCATTTCTGACAAGCAGCGCTGAGGTACCCCAGGCAATCCCAAGTCGACACTGATGGACATGTGCCTCAGAAACTTACTTCCAGTAGTCAGCCTCTGGATGGGCGACAGTCAGTTTAAAGACTAGATGGCGTTCATCATAAGCGCTGTCAGCACTGAGAAGAAGGTCAAGGACGCCCAACTTTTGGAAATATAGATCCCTTTTATCGATGATAGAGAAAAACGTCCCAACAACAACAACAACGGCAACAACAACCGCGATGGAAAAGAAAAGCAAGTCTTGGTGGCCAACTTAACAAAGAAGTCCGAGCAAAAGTCGGCTGAGGTTCCAAAGCCCAAGGAGACCTACTCCTTCGAATATGACGACGTCATGGCCATATTCGACGTACTAATAAAGGGTGGTAAGCTTCTGCTCTCCGACGTCAAACGCCCTGTTGAGGTAGCCGAGGAGAATAATCCAAAGTATTTCCATTACCATCGTTACGTCCATCATGCAACATGGGACTGCTACACGATGAAGTGGTACATCCAACGTCTGCTCGACACCAAGGCCATCACCTTGGATATCGATGACAAGACAGTTACCGCTAACATGGTATCGCTCTAGTTCGATAACTTTTCGGCGATAGAAATCAGGATGGGGTAATCCCAATTCCTAATACCTCTCACCATGCCACGTGGGAAGTTTATGTGGGTTCACCCTGATCTTGCTCCAGAATTGATGCAGTAGACAACATCTTATGCCACCAAGTCCAAGGAAAAGAAGTCCAAGTCCTGCTACATAATTTTTCTTCTATATGATGAAGCCATAGCAGGAACAACAAGATCAGGCCTGGCATACCAGCGAGAGTACGTCATCACTGACGATGGTGCACTTCTAATAGTCGCACCCATAGTATCTGATCCGGGTCTATCCCAACCTCTAGTAGCGGATAAGTCCAAGCAGAAAGATACTCGCTTCGATAAACTGCTGCACAAAGACACAGCCCAGGGGCTGGAGAAGCCTTACAACTTTGACATCTTGGCCTAGCTTGCTGACACTCCAACAAAGTTGTCTCTATTCGAGCTTCCCAGACTCTCTAAATATACTCGGGATGCTCTTAGTGAGGCATTACAAAATGCCAACACCTACCTGGCAAAGGTTAAGCCACCAACTGATGATCCCGACGCATGCTCCCACTGTAACAATATGATAGAGGCTATACCCAATATTACATTCTCGCAACAAAATATATTGCTAAAAAAATAATCAGCATGACCGTCCCCTGTATTACACAGGGTACATTGGTGCCATCAAGGTGGACCAGATTACATAAATCCTAGTTCGTCAATCAGCATCATCCCGCGGAGTCTGCTTCAGACCTTGGGTACTCCGATGCATTGCCTGGTAGCCACCAATACTGCTATCACTGGCTTCAACGTAGGCAGGAGCTACCCTCTGGGCAAGATTCGCCTAAAATGCCAGGTCGGTGACTTAAAAATAGAGGTCACTTGCTACATCATTGACGTAGAGGTATCCTATAATGTCTTACTCGGATGCCCATGGATAGTTGAATATATGATCGTGCAGTCGACCCTGTACCAGTGCCTGAAGTACATCGACTAACACGGCACGGTCAAAATAGAGTTTGCTGATATTAATCCGTTCAAAAGGATCGAAGCCTATTACTCCAATTTGATCCTTTACAGACAAGTATACCAAGAAGAAGGTGGCAATAACGCCGATAATGAAGCAGAGGCTGGGACAATACCAGAAGAGCCCTTGAGAGTCTGTCTAAAGGCACATGCTCCCGACACAACATCTCCCTTGTCGTAAAGCTATATAGGAAGGCACCCAAATTTTTGGTTGTCTGCCTTCGTAGGACGAATCGATCACCGAAGGAAGGTCCGGCACCATCCACCACGTCCGAACCTCAGGTCGTTCGCCTTCACTGGCCGAGTAAACCTTCGAAGGATGCTCCACTTCCTCCTACAACGTCCAAGCCTCTGGTAATAAAGCTATGCAAGAAACCTCCAAAGTTATCGCTCACACTCGGGGTAGATCTCGGGAAGGACGAGCTGGAGGAGTACATAGTTGCTTACGCAAATGTCCCTTCTCTGGATGATGTAATTCTGAAGAAAAAATACCTTATTTTGTAAATAAAGGGCTATATTTGAACTACTCTGAAGCTGCACACATAAGCACACTATATTCCATGGAGCACAGTCTAGGCCTGCGCTTGCAGACACAGGTGACTACTACCTATGCAGTAAACCATATCCTCCCTAGATAAGGTTTCTACTTCACTGTTCCAGCAAGGAGGAGGGGAGACAAACCCATCATCTTCGGCAGGGTTGAATGCCTCCGCTCCTTCATCCCGGAGGAATAAGAACCGGAATCTGATACGGCAAAATATAACTCTACCGGTTCAGTGGTCAAGATAAACACCTCATCCAGAAGATAGGGTATGATCTTAAAAGCAACCGAGGTCTGAGTTACGGCAAAGGTCGATGGCTGTATGTGCGTCTCATCGCTCCGACAGACAAATTCGAGTATTACTACCATAAAACCAAGCATAGCTTAGGATACGTTATGTCTCCCACAACTCCCAAAGGCTCAGACGAAGAAGATGAGTTACACTCTCACCCTTCAGAGTCTTCCTCTTGGGACTCCGACATCAGTATCGGAGAGATGCTCAAGCAAATATTGTCTGCTAACATGGTATCAGCTGGCCCTGAGGAAGACGGCGAGCATCCACTAAAACTTTTTGAAGTAGAATCGTGGACCCAATGCCTAGACGTACAATGGGAGTTGCGGTTCAAACAACGAGAATATCCTACCGAGGACAAAGTCGTACAAGTCAATCTGGGTGATGAATCCTCCCCTAAACCTATCTTCATCAGCAAGGGTCTAACTAATGAGGATAAAAAATCCCTGCTACAGCTCGTCAGGGAATACATTGATGTCTTTTTCTGGAGCTACGAGGACATGTCGGGACTAGACCCATAAATCGTGGTCCACAAGCTCAACATCTCGCAGAGCGCTAAGCCTCATAATCTGCAGCAATGATAGTTTCGGCCGGATGTTATGAATGCCATCGAAGCTGAAGTCAATAAACTGATAGCTAGTGGCTTCATCCGTGAAGAACAATATCCAGATTGGGTAGCCAATATCGTATCCGTCGTAAAAAAAAAGAAAGATCTGGATCTGCATCGACTTCCATGACCTAAATACGGCCTATCCTAAGGATGAATTCCCCATTTCGATCACAGATATAATGATCGACAACACCTGTAACTTCGAGTGCATGTCCTTTATGGACAGATTCTTATGCTATAACCAAATCAAGATGTCTCCTGAATACGAGAATCATACATCATTTCTAACGCCGATAGGAGTATACTGCTACACAGTCATGCCCTTCGGTATGAAGAACGCGGGTATAATATACCAGCGAGCTATGAGCACTATCTTCCATGAGCATCTACGCAAGATGGTCGAGTGTTACGTTGATGACATTGCCGTCAAGAGTCACTTCAAATATTATAACCTTAGGGACTTGAAGACTGTATTCGACCTCATGCGTATGCACCAGCTCAAGATGAACTCTACCAAATCTTTTTAGGATTCTCCAGCGGCAAATTCCTAGGTTTTGTCCTAACTTCGAAGGGTATCCTCGTAGACCCTAACAAGACCAAAGCGATCCTAGAAAATTATCCACCAAAGAACCTTAGAGAACTTCGTGGCCTTCAAGAAAGACTGGCCTACATCAGGAGGTTTGTATCAAATATCTCTTGATATTGTCGACCGTTCACTCAGCTTATGAAGAAGGGAGTCTCCTTTGTCTGGAATGAAGAATGCCAACGCGCTTTCGACGACATCAAGGAGTACCTCATGAATCCCCCAGTATTGGTGGCCCCCGTGGTAGGAAGATCCTTTCTGCTATATGTGCGAGCAATGGATCACTACCTCAGCTCTCTGCTAGCCCAGACAAGCGATGCAGGTCACGAGTAGGCCATCTAATATCTCAGTAGGATATTGGCCGGCGCAGAGCACAGGTACAACCCCATCGAGAAGGAGTCCCTTGCTCTAGTCTTCGCCATCCAGAAAACCCGGTATTACGTGGCAGGATAAACCATCCACGTGATCTCGCGACTTAATCCCCTCAGGGTCCTCATGACAAAATTTGGAGTGCTCAACTCTCGCCTAGCCACATGGACAATACTACTATCACCATATGACATGGTATTTGTCCCACAGATGGCGGTCAAAGGTCATGCATTGGTAGATTTTCTTGTAGCCCCTCTGGTGTCAGAAATATTAAAACTCTACGAGGAGATCCTCGACGAAGTCGCAGACTCCAACATCGTGATGAACGCAGAAGCCGTTTGGCGAATATTCTCGACGGTACTTCGATAACAAGGCCCAAAGGCGGCATCGTCGCTAGATTCGGGATAGTGTTGATCTCTCCATATGATCTGGTTATCAACCGCGCCTACTCCCTCACCGAGCCATGTTCCAACAATATGGTAGAGTACACCGCTCTCATCATTAGACTCCAACTTGCTAAATAATTGGAAGTTGACCACCTGGAAGCCTACAATGATTCCAAACTGATAATCAATCAAGTTCGAGGTGAGTACGAAGTCCGAAACAAGGATTGATTTCCTACCACCAAGCTGCACTTGGATTAATCACCATGTTTAAGGGGTTATTCATAGAGCACGTACCTCAACTACAAAATATTGAGGTGGATGCCCTAGCCAGACTCACAGCCTCTCTAGCTGTTTTGATCAATACTCATGAATTGATCACCGTGATCGGTCAAGAGTTGGTCTGCCTGAAGAACAACCTCTATCAGTGCCTGAGAAACTCAATAGAGACAGTACCGACTCACAAGACTGGAGACTTCCATTTATCGACTACATAATCTATGGAATTCTTTCCGAGAACCCAAAGAAAGTCACTTCGATCAGAAGATATTCTCTCCGGTTCTATTATGATACAGCTACCAAAATACTGTACCGTCGCTCCTATGAAGGTCTTCTACTACAATGTCTATCGAATATAGAAGCAAAGTAGGCTCTCCGCGAGGCTCACGACGGGGTTTGTGGTGCCCATCAGCCAGGGCCCAAGCTACAGGACCGCCACCGTAGAATGGGTTACTATTGGCCGACAATTGTAGCAGACGCCGTTGACTACGCAAGAAAGTGCCAAGCGTGCCAAATCCATGCTGACTTTATCCACCAACCCTCAGAGTTTCTATACATGACCATGGCGTCCTGGCCGTTCGAAGCCTGGGACATGGATATCATAGAGCCGATCAGTCCACCTTCGGCTAAGGGACATCGGTTCATCTTGGCTATCACCGACTACTTCTCCAAGTGAACAGAATACATACCACTCTTACCATATATGTTTCAGACTCCATGAAGACCAAATCTTGATGTTACGAAAAGAATGATTTTCTCCAACCAAGTGCGGACTATGTGTCAAGCTGACTAAGTCACGCCCACAAAGGACGAGAACCACCCAGATCTTCAGCACCAAAAAATTCTAAAAAGCGCCCACGTGACAGTCTGGCCCGCTCACGGTTAAAGTTGCACCCTGTTAAAGATGAACACATGATACCCTCTAGCATCCATATGGCCAAATATATGTACGCCCAAGGATGACTATATATAACCGGGTGGCATGCCTAGACAGACAGAAGGACAGATAGAGAAAGAAGAGAGACACAGGGGTCGCCCAACAGAGAGAGAGAGAGAGCATACCGAAACGAGCAAAGATAGAACGTAAGCTTCCTCACCCTACATCGGATCATCAACGGAGTAAATGATCCATCTTACTGCTCTTTGTTCATCGTAACACCCCATATCAAAATATTATACTTAGATAATTCTGTTTAGAATTTTTTGTACTCTTTTTTCGTTCATTAAATATAAAGTTTGCAATAACTCATTTAATGACGAACAACCCCTAACACTAGTATACACACTAATTTGGAGATCCCTACCCGCAATGGTGCACAAGCAACATACTGCAGATAACTCCTCACCCACTGCTCGTTGAACCACCAAACCCGAGCCCTACATCACTTGGAAGCACCCCTTACTCTATAGTCCAACCAACCCTACAATGCACAACATGTGCACTACCTACTACCCCGGAAGAGCAACCCCTTAACTGTTGTTGTATCACTGCTCAGTCAATCTATCCCCTCTCCCAAACTGAACCTTGACACATCTACTTACCCATAAACCTCATTCTCTCAAATATCACATATATAACATTAACTGATACACATAAAGATACTACAGGAACTTCTGATATACTGTTTACCTGGTTCTGCATAATACCTATATGCTACCACTATATCACTCCTCAATATCCTACACTCACTAACACTTAATACAGCCTACTGAGCACGATACTACTCCATTGCTACCTGTTGTCACTATGCACATATATGTTTGCATCATATGTACTTAAGTGCTTATTGATACTCATCATTCGGAGCAGGTCCAGCCGTAGGCTCCTGAGCCGGGCCAGCCGCAGGCTCCTGTTGCATTGCAAGACACCTCCAATACATCTTGATACATGGATACACCTCTATCCTTACTATTCTTTGATCCATCTCAGTCCTTACCCACAGATGTTTTGTAGTGCATTAGATGTGCACTTGCTGGCATTAGATGGACCCTGTCCAAGTAGTTGCTGCCCCTAGGACCTGCAGCAACTTGTTGTCTTTTCCCTACTATCCACTGTGCATTATCTGAATGACTCTAATATGTACTATCATAGCACATAAACTACGCCCTCCACTTATCTTTGAGCAATGCTCGAGCTTCCCTACATCAGTTCACTAATACTACCACAGCAAGGTGATGATACCTGTGGTTGTACAATCCCAAAGGTTGCACAATAACCTGTACGTCGATGCAGTAGCTGCTGTCACCCCCTACTCGAGCACTCCCACACACACTCTAGCATAAGCACAAGCACTCCTCCATAGAACACTCAGTTCCAATACAACAGTGAATACATGCCCAATACAATTGGTGCACACTAACTGAACATCCCCTTTCACCCATCTTAACCTGTGCTAAATCCAGCAAGTTGCTGCACACAAAATCTGGAATTAGACCCCCCACACTCTCCTACAACTGAATACCACAAGCACAAAGCAATTGTTGCACTGGTTGCACAGTCATTTGAGGCACTACCTGTGCTCATGTCCTTCTATTTTTTTTCCATATTACACATCCTTACAACACTAGTAGGTATTTAGTCAAACACTAAAGGTGCCATAACACAACTACCATGGTACTCATTTCGAAACCAATCCACCATCAACATGCACACACTAGTGACAAATCACCAAATACTTGGTATGCACATACTAGGATACTAAAGTATCGCTCTATGATACTTTCCCCAAACACCAAGTTACACTCCCAAACCACCATGAACACCACAAAATAACAAATATAGTATAAATAAAATATATAATAACCACTCTAATACAATATATAGAATTTGGCATGTTAGAGCCCAAACACATGAAAATATCCTTCCTATGACACCGTATCACGACGTATCACGATACACACTCACCGTATCCAATTATGGATACGACAACCCTCTCAAATCAATGAATCACATCTAAAATCTTCTATAAAATATTTTTACAAACACCTAGTGTTCTAAATTCAAATTTTTTTCAATTTGGCCACAAAAGTTAATGTAACTTTCAGAATATGGGTCAAAAGAACCTACTTCTTCTTCCTATGGGTAGCCCTTAGCCAAGGAAAATTCTCTAGGAGTTTATTTCATCATTTAAAATTGAAATGACAAGAGAGAAGAGTTTTACCTATTTGGGGATAGATTTCTAATATATTCTACCAAATGGACACAAATAAAGGTTGGACACAATCCTCAAGTCAATGCTTTCCTCCTCAAGTGCTCCTCTAGCAATGCCAAGCTCCTTAGCCTCCTTGGAATAAAAATAAGAGGGATGAGATTTGGGAATAGATGGATTTGGTAGGAAAGGGATTAGGGTTTGCCTCTAAATTTGGGAATAAAAATAATTAGAAAAGAAAATAGAGGTTATTCATGGAACAAGAGGCTTATATAGCCTCATATTAGGGTTAGGGTTAGGTTGAGAAATATTTGAATTGACTCAAAGGCCCCTCTCCATTCTTTCATGAATATAATCTAACTAAACCATATGATATAATATTCTATTCTTGAGTCTAAATATGTTTAATAGAGTTAATCTAGTCTTGACTAACTAATGACTTAAGTCAAATAGTCTAAACTCAATAACTAACTCATTCTCCTAAATTAATGAGTCAAACAATGACTAACTAATTAATTGAATCAATGGATCAAGTCAAGTCCAGTTAGGTCCACTAATGTCATGTCTAATTAGAATAGACTAATCATCTAATCAATAATAATATTAGTCATAATATCTGTATCATACACATTATATATTTAAATAAAATATAAACATAATATTTATAATAATACAAAATTAGAGAATACACCTATTCTAGAAATATGGTAGTTATAAATGGTCACTATCTAGTTAACATAATACACACACACACACACACACACACACACACACACACACACATATATATATATATATATATATATATATATATATATATATATATATATATATATGTCTCAATCTATAATGAAGTAAAATACAAGCATGGACAAGATATATTATGGTGTATACCCCATATAATACTTGTGCATCTAGACTTGTAAGAAATAAAATGAGTCTACAAACACAAGGCTATATCACTAGGAAGTGAGAATAAGAACATAATAAATAAACACAAAATATATGATACAAATACCTAATCATGGTACCTATACACCGAGATGATACTCATCAGCTACTCCAGAAAAATAATCGACAATCAATTTGCAATCTAGCATAAAATTAGGTCCTCAGAGGGACGTAACAAGATACAAAAAAATATAAGCTATGTAAACTGTAAATAACTCAAACTGATGCAAGGGTGATTCTAACTGCCTAAACTTGCAATTTAGAAGACATCGACATACGCATGGGAGCTCTATTTGATATGGTAGGTCTAGCACTCATCCAAGACTAAACTCTTTGTCTACACAAGACATCTAGATTGCATAGTGTTGAACAAACTCTAGAGGCCAACTGCGTATATCATTTGGGTAAAGTGTAAAGTTTCCATGCATCTAGCGACTTTGCTCTCCCACAATCCCTACTGACCAAGTCATGTCCATAACCCACTCAGCTTTGTAACTGCTTGAGTCTCTAATATCCTAGTCATAGCAGTTACATTTTCTATACTGTCATATGTTTATTACGTATGGATAACAAGTTGAATATGTAGTCTGTGCCCCTAACAAGATATCATAGAACGTGTCATGTGTGTTTTATGGTCAAGGAAGATATAAGAATATCCTCAATTATAAGGTAGTCCGCTTGTAACAACCTATTTTTTTTAATTTTAAAAATAAATTTTTGGGATTTTTCGTTGATTTTTAATTATTTAAATTAAAGGTCCTTCTGGGATTAATATTTTTATGTATTATATTAAGTATTAAAATATTATAAAAAATTATATTTTTGGGTGTATAATTAATTATTGGATGTTGTGTAATTTTTCTGGAATTTATTGGGCTCAAAAACTATTTTTAATTAGCGAAAAACTCCTATTTTAATTAAACCGGACTAAACCAGATTAAATTGAACTAAACCGGACCCAACCGAACCTGACTGAACCGAAGCGACCCAAACCCTAAACCTAATGGGTCGGGTCCTACCCGTACCCGACCCGTACCCGGTAACCCAAAACCTAACCCATCATTCCCACGATTCTCTTGCCCCCGCAATTTCCGGCCGACGACCCCCTCAGCTGGCGTACGGCCCCGTCGACTCCACCCTGCCCCGGTCCATGACTCCCCACTCTACTGCCTCTCCCTCTCCCCTCGCCTATAAAAGACCCCCCGAGCCCCCGTCAACCCCCCGACCACCGCGGATCCTCACAACCACCGCCATCACCATCCTCCCCGCCGATGAGCTCCCCCGGCGACCTCTGCCGTGACCCTAATGCCCCCGCGGCTTCCCCGGCCGCCGACGACCTTCCAGCAGGCCCAACAACCGCAGCAACCGCCACCGCCGTGCCCCGCCGCGCCTTGTCCTTTTGCGACAGCAAACATCCGCGAGGTATGCCCCTTCCAGTCTCATATCTCCCTGTACATCGATCCAATTTCTGTTCTGTCGAATCATGTGCGAAGACCACATGACCCTCTCGAAACCCGTGTAATTCATTCGGGGTATCGCATCCTGTGTCGGTCGCAAACTGCGACGCAAAAACAGAAAAAATAACCCAATTTCTGAAATTCAGAAATTGTCCCGAACTCACAAGTTCACGGTCATTTTTCTTCCACCTGTGTATTATTTATGAATTCTGTTTGAACAGTTAATTAGACAACATAACCGAGATTGAAACCCTGTAATTAGATTATTTTATGGTACTGTAGGTTGTGTTTTATTCGTGGGTAAAATCGACTAAAAACTTGGTTTTTAAAAACCTATTTTTTCTCGAAATTGGGTGCGTCCCGCTAAACGAGGCAAATTGGTCGTGTACGAACTTCACCGAAAGGTGCGCACCATTAATACGGACGTATAGGATTTTACGAAAGTTGATTTGGATGTGCGTGCATACCGAAATTAACGCGTATCCATCGACAACGTCCCATATCGGCCCTGTTCTGAAACTCTTTATAACTTTGTGTGTGCTCGTCGTTTCAAAACAAAACTTGCGCCATCGTACTCAAAACAATACGCTAGTCCTGTGACCCAAGTTTGGTTCGATTCTGTGAACGTTGACAAAATCCCGTATCGTGGGCCCCACGCTCCACTTGACGGGCAATTTTGTGATCGGCTCATCGGAATCCAGTTCTGGACATTCTGTTGGGTTCGTATCATCGTTCTAGACTTGTAGACACTAAGTTTGACGAATTTGGAGAACATTGTCTCTGGCACGTTTCTCGGTGCGAAATAGGCCACATGTGGACCCTGCTTTGACCAAAAACTGTCAATTTTGCCCTTGTGTCCAAATTGGACTTATGGACGGTCAATTCTAGATATTTTATATATTCTGAGAATGATGGTAATATTTTTTCATCATCTGGAGGTGTTCCTAAAGATTTTGCTGTTACCGGAGCAACTGTTGGAGTTCAAACCCCAAGCAAGTGTACCTTGCCAATCTGGCAGTATTTGCTACATAATATTCTCTTAATTTATTTATATGATGTATCTGTTCAGTCCAGGACCGTGTGACATTGCTTAACGTACAAATAATATTCGGATGTCAACGCCGTACGCGGAGTTGTGTAACGTCATCTAGAGAATTAATATTATGATCCTATATATCTTCGTGCTTGCATTATCAAGTACTTCATACCATAGGACACTTGACACTGTTCATGAGACAAAATCTTCCTGAGATATTCATGGTAATTCTGTATAGGTTACAGGATTTGTGACATAGATATTGCTTATATTTACCAATCATTATGACTCACTGCATCAGTTAGAGGTCATGATCTTGTGTGTCATGGACATGAGACGTGTGATTACATTAGATGGGAAGAGACACACAGGCTACAGGCTGATTATATATATTAAACCCTTATTATTGTGGTGCTCAAGACTCTACACCCGAGCTTGGCCTATTACGTGATATCACTGCTACCGGCTCCCCGACACAGAGCTTGTAGCGGTTTCAGCCTGAGTTCTAGTGATGCTCTTATTTGCATAACACCTAGCTGGTTACATAGTTTACCCTATTGATTCATTTATTATTGTACTATATTTATTTTGGCTTGAGTTATTCTTGTACCTTGCTATGTCCCCTAAGGACCTGGAATCCGGATTATGACCCCAGGTTTAGAAGAGGAGATCTACCCCGAGTTGTACGGGACATGTCACCCCCATATTTCAGATTAGGGGTATTTTCGTCTTTTATAATTAATGTTTAAATAATTAAATAATATTTAATTATATTTAATTACCGTAATTTTGTTTGATTGTTGCGCCTTACCGTTAATTCGACAATTGGAGCGCTACCCTAGCTTTTGCCTTCCAACCAATTTTATAACTTTGTCCTAGACATGCCAGCCTTCCATTCTGACCTTTGTGTAACTTATAATTACGTTCTCTTGTGCTTTATTTTAGACGCACAATATTCGTCGCAGACGTTATTATTTAATTCTTAATAAATCCAACTTTGTATCCTTGTGCGTTCCAATCGAAATTGGAGACACAATCTCGATCCATTTTGTGCAACCCAAATTAGGATAATATTCTATTCTGAGTCTACTTCATTCAGGATACTTGTATCCCACTTAATTTCAGTCCCATATACTTCTAATTTATTTTAGAACACCAATTGTATTTATTTTTTAATTAATTAAACCTTAAACCCAACTTGTATAATTTTCCAATTGTTGGGCACTTTTGTGCAAAAGTGCATTAAGGTATCCACCTCGTTGGACAGGACACTTAAATGAACCCCTTTTGTTCTTCATGTGTATTTTCCCATAATTTTGGGAGTGTGTAACTCAACATCAACCTCCTCAAACATTGGCCCTCCTTTTATTTTGGACCATGTCAATCCTAGCCTATTAAAATACCTACATGACAACCCAAGCCCAATTCCAAGAGGGATTTGACTAAGTCAACAATTTTTAGGTCAAACCAAGACCTACACATATATAAATATCCTCTTATTTTACTTTTTTCTTTTTCTTTATTTCTATTCCAACCCCAAACCTATTTCAGCCGACCCTATACTCATCTTCTTCAACATCTCCTCTTCCAGGCCACCTTCTCTCCGAAGACTCCTCGACCAGGGTCCTCACCACCCGAGCCTGCCTCGTCCTCTGCCTCGACTCGTCCCCCACGGGCTCGACCTAATCCATTCGACTGAAGCCGGAGAGCGCTGCTGTCGACCCAGAGCACCATTGAAGTCGACCCCGTGCCGGACTGATCACCTCTGCCGCTCCGCCTGAGCATGACCCACACGACATCCCCTCGTCGGAGAAACCCCACGCTGTTCTCCTCCACACGATCACCACCACGACGGGAACCCACCGACTTCTTCCCGCCTGTAGACTTCCTGTACCCCGCCATTGCCTGAAGCCCGTAGTCCCTCGTCGACTACCCCGACCATCTCCTTCCTCCCCACCTCGCCAACTCCGGTCACCTCCTCCGACAGCACAGACGACCTCGACCTGGCCATTATTTTCGGCCATCCACCTCGCCGTTCCCTTCAACCCGCTGCACCCCTGCCCGCGTACGCCTGAACAGTCCCCGCGTCACCTCGTTCCTCCTCGACACCACCTGAGCACCTCGACCCGGCCTCCTCCCTGTTCATAACCATTACCATCGCCATCATCTTCATCATCATCTCCACCGTGACCATCGCGATTACCTTTACCACCATCGTCGTTGTCATCACCTAAGTCATCGTCGTCGTCATCGTCGTCAAGCCGATCTCGTGCACGTGCACGCCAAAGCCAAGGTGAGGAGCATTTCTCGTGATTGTTGTGTACGCGTATACGCGTATTGTATATTGATAGAAGGGTGTATGTATTAGTGTATATATGTAGTATATATTTAATAGGTATAATTGGTATATATACCCATATATATATAGTATATTTCTTAAATTAGTATATATATACTTATGTATATGTATTGTAGACGTATGCCCTAGTATACGTTTAATATGAATATAATTGATTGGCATGTTTAATATATATTCATAGTGTAAATTCATTAGTGTATATACATATATTATATATATAATTAATTGGTATACGTATATACATATATTATGTAATTAATTGATATATATATATTATTAGTATTAATGTATATGATAGATAATAATATGTATAATTATATATGTACTAGGTGACCCGAGTGTAGATACGGATATTCCGTATTTACATTGATCGTGACCATGTAACATGTTAGAAGACTGCCATATGTACATCGAAGTACTGGCAAGACCGTATCATTGACTGTCTGTTTTGCACCGTATTTGCAGACGCGACACCCGTGCAATTTGACGCACACTTGACCCTAGTTGACCAGTGTCATACCTAGCGTAGCCCTGAGTCTAGTGTATTTATAATTGTGTGTTAGTATAATTTTTGATGCAATATTGTATTATATGATGTCTATAGGATTGTTGGATTGTTCAAACAAGACTTCAGAATCAGGTTATTGGTATTGCCAGCAGCAGGACCCCAGGCGAGTACACTCTCTGAAAGTTTCCATTATTTTGATCATCTCTGTAATTCTTGTTGTATAGCGTACATGACTCTGACACTATTGTATACACGAGTTGGCATTATCGAAACCTGTCACGAGGAGTCATGATTGGGATCCATCGTGCTAGCTGGAGAAAATGGGGAAATGTTAGTAGCTTATGTGATCATACCCAACTTTACATGCATCATAGCTCACCCACACCTCACGTCGGTGCAGCCTGACCATTACATGCCTCATAGCTGTTACATTTGGTTAGCCTGACTATTACTCGCATTATAACTATCCAGATGGTTAGCCTGACCTTACAAGGATGATCGCTAATCAATGTAATGAGCCTGATCAGTCCCAAGCCGATCACATGATATGCTAATATTTCACACACTTACTCAGATGTTCTTGATATGTATCTCTAGTATATTGATATAGCATTCCTTATGTTCTCTTCATGATTCTAGCATCCACATATATACCAGCTCATTGTTCTTGCGTGTACTTGTATTTCTATTTCATTGCTAGATGTACATTGATGATGACATACTCCAGTATTCTTTATTCCAGTATTCCATTTATTCAAGTATTTTTATCACCAGTATTTCTTATTGCCAGTATTCATATCTGTCTTATATTTCTTTACACTGTGTTATAGTTTTTGTCAATATACATGGAACTCTTGTTAGTGTTTGTACTTTGTTCCAATCCTGACTGGATATTTTTTTCCAGACTGTGACATAGAGGACTTGTTCCCAGCATACTTGGAGACTAGATATTATTGATTGCAGGTTAGACTATTTATTATTGTTTAGACTTGTCTTGTATTTCATTTGTTTTCTTCGATATCTCATCGTGCTTTAGCTTATGTGATTGAGTATATTCCGTATTATGTTATGATATCTGTGTCTCCTTATGGAGTTGGATATTCATGTGAGATTGTTTTGATAGTATTATGACCTAGACAACGTTCTACCACCGATGCTGCGACGTAGGCTGGACGTACCCACGCTCTCATGCCCCTATACCGGGTGCGGGTCGTGACAGGACATGAGCAGACATTGGAGCAGTACTAGAATCCGAGGACGAGGTGATCACTGAGGATTTCTTCTGAGTATCTTGTTTATTATACTCAGTTATTTCTATTATTGACTCTTATTTCCTGTTTATTGAACTACTGTATCAAACTTATTATCAGGTTGTTCCTCGAGATATTTTATTGAGACTTGTTGTTAGATTATATTTTATTTTGATTATTCTGATATTTGATCTGTGATTATCTTCTGTGGATGAGATTAGAATTAGACTGTGACTTGTATCGTAGACCTTTAGTGTTGTTTTACAGCTTAAGTACACTCTAATGGGTCCATTAAATTGGGTTTGCCCATTGGTGTGTGCTGCTGGCCATTGCAACGTGGCTAGTCCCTCGGTATTTTGGGACTGGGGTGTGACACCGCTAATACTAGGTTGATATGAATAACATATACAAGTCATGGAACGACTAAACTAGTCGTTTGCACCAAAGTATAGCTTGGATGCGCAGTTTATATAATCTAGAATAATCATCAAAGAACTATATATAATATTGTAAATGAAGAGTAAATACAATGAACACAGCAAGGTATACTTGTCTGGATCCTAAATGGTGTAAAGACAAAGTCCAGCTAGCAAACACGACAAAGTCAACAAGAGCAGAAAATGTACGAGCAGAACAAACATTATCGGATTCTAAAAATAGGATGCCACAAAGATTTGGTATATACGTTATAGCCACATATGTGTGTGTGTGTGTGTGTGTGTGTGTGTGTGTGTGTGTGTGTGTGTGAGAGAGAGAGAGAGAGATAGTGAGAGAGGTCTTCATGAGTTGCACAGAAAGATAGTTGTTAAAAGGTTTAAAGTGTGCAAGCTAGATATCTGCCAGTTAATTATATGCAAAAGCAACATAAAGTTAACTTCAGGAAAATTATGCACAAGATTAAAGTACATGCACTAATACATGTGTGGAGCATATGTCTTTATATCAAAGTGAGGTGTTGAGTACTACACTACTTTTATTGATAATGTCTCACGGAAGGTATATGTCTGTTCTTCAAACACAAATGAACTGTTTGTTAGGTTCAAGGAGTGGGAGACAACTGTAGAAAAATAAAAGGGGCGAACAATAAAGTAATTGTATACATATAATGGAGGTTAGTATACCTCGACAAAGTTTCAGGATTACTATAAGCAATAAAGTATTCAGAGGCAATAGGTAGTTCCAGGATGTCAAAACATAATAGGGTAGCTGAGCACATAAATATGACACTATTACAGAGAGCCTAGATTATGCGGCTACATGCATGCCTTACGGAGGACTTCTAGGCAAAGACAATAAGTCATGCATGTTGTTTGGTCAAAAGATTACTGTCTATAGTCATATATCTGAAGATTCTTCAAGAACTATGGAGAGGAGAGATATTTAGTTATAATTCTTTACGTATATTTGGGTGCCATATTCACTCATGAATCAAAAGTATAGGGCCAAGCTAGAGGCAAATCGAAATTGTTCATTTTGGGTTTAAACATGGAGTCAAATGCCTCAAGTCATGGGATCTAGAAAGCATAAGGGTGTTCACTAATCGAGATATGATCTTCAATGGGGTTTCCATGCTCAAAGATGGGAAAAAGAATCTAAAGAGGTGAGTGGCACAATAGCTGACATTGATTCAGTTTACGTGGAGGATTCTGGCATCAAGAGTATGGTTACATAAGTAACTTTAAAGCCTATTGATATAGAGGTGGACGAGCAGGTTATAGAGATGGATGATGAGAACCAACACAAACAAGATCTAGAGATAGTAGCATTGAGGAGAACAGAGTGTCCACATTAGGCACTAGTCAGGTATGGTTTCGAAGATATGGTTATGTTTGATCTAGTCATAGAAAACAAAGATCCCAATGATAGTAAGGGAGCCATTGGGTAAGAGGAAAGGTATCAACATATTATGGCAATTTGAAAAAATAGATGGAATCACTGCTCTAAATAATATATGGAACCTGGTTGAGTTACCAAAAGGGAAAAGAGTTATTGGATACAAGTGGATATTTAGGAATAATAATAATAAGCAAAACAGTCAAGATTAATAGATAAGGGTTAAGCTAAGAAGGAGGGGTTGACAACGATGAGATTTTCTCGCTTTTGGTCAAGTACACATTTATTCGAGTTTTTTTGGCACTAGTAGTTGCTCAATATTTAGAGTTTGAGAAAATGAATGTGAAATTGGAAAAGACAATCTTCGTAATGAAACCCAAAGTTTGACACTGTAATACCCCACTCTGAGCGAGGCATTTTGTTGGCTTCTTCGATTGATCAGACTATTAGGATATAAGTTATGTTAAAATCAAAATATTTAACTGATGATTCAGTCTTGCTTAACTTGGCCAGATGGAATAGTTTATGGAGTGTGGCTTACTTGTATCGCTATGCCAAGTAAAAAAATTATGTATCGCGTTAAATAATTTCTTGAGGAATTATGGGTATATGCGTAATCAGAGTATGAAGGCAATTTATATAGGTGGATGGTTCTGGCCCTTCTTTTCTACACCTTCACGTCCTAATAAAATAAATTCTTGTATTACCTTGTTATGTCCATGAAAATGAATGTTGCTTTAGTTGATATAAATTATAGTGAACCCATGTTTGATGTTGTTGTGATGAATGAAACACAAGAAAGGTGAACTACTAGTGTAATTAACACAAGAATGCTATAAGGTAAGTTTCGTATAAGAAATAATTTGGTCTATGAAATATGGCAATGTTGGGACCGATACGATATCAAGTGAATGCCATAATTGTTGGGACCGATAGGTCACCTAGTGAAAGTTGGAAATTGTATGGGACCAATTGGTCACCAAGTATTGATGCAATGAATAATATATACAATGTAAATATGTTGGTTCTATTTACTTTCACCACTTTACCATACAAATTATGCTTTATGATTATATTAGATATGCATTTGCATGGTTATGGACAACTTGTGCACAAGGTGTGGAAAATTTTTTCGGGTGGCATTCGGGACACCAGGACTGCTTCGACCTGGGGTAAATCTCATGATGTGCTAATATGCACTAGATATTACAGGACCTTCATTAAGGCTAGCTAGCTTTTCTAAAAGGGTGCATCACAATACGATGTAAAAAGTCCTTCATGGTACAAAAATGAGATCACCAATGACCGTCATATAGTTAGACTGCTCATACTAATGAGAACTTTTATGCAGGCTCAACAAATCTGATTCATGGACGATTTTATATATATTGCCTAAATTATTATATCTAATTCGTGTGTTGCAAGGATGGACAAGTTGGCCATTTGTAAGAAATCACTAATAAGTGATATATAATGTCCTTTAATTTTTCTAATTTATACTGCTGGATATGTAGACATGAATATGGTACCCTGCTAGCAATTATGAACACTGTAAATTGACCCTAGTTCTTAATAAAAAGATTATTTTAAATAAATTTTGCTTGCATGTACAATATTGGTTAGGTCAGTGGGTTAGTTCCTCTCACCAGTACATAATAATGTACTAATACACTACAAAATACACTATTTTAGCGACAAAATTATCTGTCACTAAAATATATATTTTCGTCGCTATTTTCATTTAGCGACTGATTAGCGACAAAAATATTCCGTTAAAAAATTTAATATCGCTATGGAAATTTTGTTGCTAATCCGTCGATAAAGCGACAGATTAACGACGGATTGAGCGACATAAATCTAGTGACGTTAATTTTCGTCGCTAAACTTTCTGACTACTTATCGACAAAATAGCGACGGATTATGTGAGCCCAAAATTTGCCACATTCAGGGCTCACAGAGTTCGTCGCAAATCCGTCGCTAAGTCATCACTCTCAGTGACGGATTAGCGATGGATGTGAGCGATGGACTCTGATACATATTTCGTACATTTGTGTGTATTAGACGTTTTAGTGATGAATAGTCCATCGCTAGATAGTCGCTGGCCTGAGATTTTTCGTCAGCAATCCGTCACTGACCTGAGATTTTTCAAATTTTCTTTCGCTATTACGTCGCCAGTCCGACGCTAAAGGTAATATTTTTCCCAAAAAATAATTTCTGTTGAGCATATACCTGTTATACATTCGCTAATTTTTAGACAAATAAATTTCATACAAGTAAATTCCACACAAACTAATAAAACCTACGCAAACATGTATAAATATTATATATACAACGAATTAATAAAGTAGAGTAATCCAAACATGTACAAATAAATGTTATACAATCCCACAAAGTCAAATAAATATAATCAAGTAAAAAAGTACAACCAACTGAAAAAAATTCCACACACTCAAAAAATCCATCAAGTCAACAGTGGAGGCGGCGACGGCTGTCGGCTAGCCATGTACTGTGCCACAACCATAACAATGATATCCGATAAATCATCAGGAGCAACGACAGATAAAGCAGTGGCAGGAGCCGTCGAAGGAGCTGGATGACCCATCGATGCCGTCGGAGGAGCTGGAGTCGTCGGAGTAGTTGGAGGATCCAACGTAGTAGCCATCGGAGGATCCATCGTAGTAGCCGTCGGAGGAGTAGGTGTTGTAGCATCACGAGTAGCTATCAAATATCGGACCAGCCCATGTAGCTCATGCACAGTCATCGTGAGCTGCTCCAGAGACATCGTACTAGAAGGAATGTTAGAGCCGGGCACTGATGGAGGTGGAGTAGCCGTCGGAGGAGCCCCGAAAAGAACCGACGGCTGGGATACCAACGATCCGGTACCGTACACGCTGTCGCCTTTTTCTCTTCCGACAGCTTGTACCAACCGATCATTTCTCTCAATCGACATACTGCTCTCAGCGTCCCCTCTAACATCTCATAAAGAACTAAATATTGTAAAAGATAGAGTTAGGATACTTGTTTTACACGTATACAAAATTATACTTACTCGACACTCATCCGAATATGGCCGATACATGCCTTATCATAGTAAGATTGTAAAATTAAGTAAAAAATAAACGTATCTATCACAAGCAAACTAATCGACAAGGTTGGTTACTATTTTATTCAATTTTAAAACTACTAAGAAACAATACTAGAAATACTTAAAATTATGCCTAAATGTATGAAATATATTTTCTAAAATATTATTAATTTATTAGTAATTATTTGTTTTCTAATACGAAAAATTTGATACTCCGATCCGTAACCGACAATATGGCCGATACTCCGATTCCTATATCAACTTCTAAGTACTTAGTACCTAATTAAAGTAACTACTAATTACTATTCATATTAGTACTCTAAAGTATAACTATAAACGACTATAAAATAGTTCGATTTTTCGATCATTTTTATTTGTGCTTTTTTTTAATATATATATTAACAAAATATACCAATTTTTTTTAAACCGAACCGAATAATGCTCACCCCTAACTGTGACTAAGTCCGTGTCAAAATCCAGATACAACAAACCCAAATCGTGTCCATGTCTCTATCGAGATTTTTTTTTTGGTAATCAACACTATATTTGTATCATGTGTCCGTGTTTGTGTCGCATGTTGGTAAACCTAATTCAATTTCAAAACTACTAAGAAGTTTAACCTAAATCAAAACTATCCAATGTGTCGTGTGTCGGTGTTTGTGTTTGTGTCATGTGTTCGTGTCCAAATCCTAAATCAAAATAACCTAGTTAGGATCATTACCTGCTGTTGTGGAGGATTAGGCTCCACCTAGGTTGTCTTACTAGAGAGGGGGGTTGAGGAGGGGACCGGAGAGGGGGGGGGGTCGATGAGGGGGTGGAGAGGGGGATGGGGCAGAGAGGGAATTGAGGAGGAGGAGGAGGAAGGGGAGAGGGACTGAGGTCGAGGTTCCCCAGAGAAAGGGAGAGGGGAGAGGGGGTCACCGTAAGAGGGGGTCGCCGGAGGGGAGTTTTGGGTCGGGGTCTGGGAAGGAGGAGGAGGAAAGGGTGCCGAGGTCATGGGTCACCGGAGAAAGGGAGAGGGGGTCGCCGTGAGAGGGGGTCGCTGGAGAGGAGTTTCGAATCGGGGTCGGGGAAGGAGGATGGGGATGAGAGGGGGCCGGTCTCACCCCACTTTTTCAGCTAAAGATAATTTGGTAATTTGGCCTAGTTATTTAATTTTAGGAATATAATATTAATAGTAGTGGGCCATGTATATTTATTTAATGCTTGTATTAGTTATTTATTTATTATAGTGCCATTTTTAATTAGAGGCTTATAGTATTTAATTTAGCTAGTGGACTAGCCTATTTAATTTGACTTGACATTAGTGGACCTAAATTAGACTTGGCATGACAAATAGTGAGCCAACATGGACTAAGCCCAATGAACCTTTTTCCATTAATTAATTAAGGAGAATTAGTTATTTGTAATTAGTTAGAGACTTCCCAAAATACCTTTTCTTAATTATTCCTCATATTAGTATGTAGGGGCATAGTTGTCATTGAATATTACTAGGAGGAGGAGGAATGAAGGGCTGGCCATGTATATGAGGGTCTCTTTCTCTCTCTTCCCTCATTTGTTATTCCAAATCTTGATCTAGAATTTTTTCTCTTCCAATTTCTTCATTCCTACCCCAATTCCTACTCAAATTTCTTCCCAATTTTTCATTGGAGGCTATTAGAATAAGGATCTACAAGAATGAAGCAAGGATCTACAAGCAGGAGTAAGAATCTACAAGTTGGAGGCTTTTTTTATCCAATTTGAAGATTTTATTGGGAATCCATCTCCCAATAGGTACAATTCAGTTTTTCCTCTCTAATTAGACTCTAAATCTGTGATTTAATCATAAGGAACCCTCCCATGTGCTAAGGCTACCCATAGGAATTAGAATTAGGTTCATAGGAGGCCTATGGAGAAAGTTATGTGGTATTTTGTTTCAATTTTGAAATTTTTTTGAGATTGGCACATCTTGTATTTGTCAATAGATCAATTAGACCAAATTGACATGTGTTTGATTGTGTGTGACTAGTGTCGTGTCCACAATTGGATACGTGTTGGTCGTATTCCGACAATTTGGAGATACAGATTAATTTGGTGGTTTTCTTCCGACACGGGGTTTGAGCATGTCATATTTTAGCACAGACACGTAATTGAGTAGTTATTTCTTCGTATTATTCATAATTATAATTTTAGACTTGCTGGTGTCCTTCGGGATACGTTTGGTTGTGTGGTGGAGCCGTATCGCTAGCGTATCATAGAATGAGTGTGATACAGGTACGGTGCACTCCACGTGTTTATTTTATTACATTTAGATTTAATATACCTTGGTAATAGCTATTAGAATGTTATATTTATAATAATTGTATGATATATAGGTATATATGTAAACCCCCTCACCCAAAATAGGTATTTTGTGTGTATTTTATATTATTATATTTATTATAGATTATTTTAAATATTAAATTTCTTTAAAGTATTCTCTTAGTTAATTAGAAAATAAATTTCTTGATATATTTACTTATATAAATATTTATTTAGAATTATTTTAGGTTATTTTAGATTTTTGGAGATTTTTCTAGAATTTTTGGTAATTAAAACCTAGGAAACATAAATTTCTAGGACTTCTGTGATTTACTATACGACTATACTTGCATGTTGTTCCTACTAAATATTTATTTTAGTTTAAAATATTTAATTATATTTTTCTGTAATTTATTTAGAATTTTAAGAAATTTATTTAGATTTTTAAAATTATTTAGGATTTATTTGGATATATATATAGTCTTAATATTAAATAGATGCTAATTTAGTATTAATAGATATTAATAAGATTTTATTAATTATTTGTATTATCTTTAATTCTATTTAAGATTATAAATTATTGAGATAACTCAAACTCTATTTTAAATTAATTTAAATCCTGAGCCTACTAGGAAAACAACTTCATGCATATCCTATCATTATTTAAACTAATCCTAATCATATCCAAATTAGCCAATCCTAGTCGTGTTTAATTAAGTAGTGTCCACCATTATAAATATCTCATCCTTCATATTTTTTTTCCCCAAATTCCTCTCTTTTTCATCCAAAAATAGCCAAAATTCGTCATAAATTCAGCCTCATTTTCTACTAGTTATGACGAATTAAAAAGACGATATCTCCTAGCTCCGGACTCCAAATGCGCTCCAGTTTTTTTTGTTAGAACTATATCAAGGTTAGTTTTCTGATTATATAATTTATTTTAATAATTTCAGAACCTATTTTTCCAAAAAATTCTAAAAGTGTCAGTTGTCCAAAATCAGACACGTTTTGGTATTTTCGAGATTTCGGGAGATTCCGAACTCGGAATTACAAACCGTTTGAAGTTTCAAAAAGCTGACATGATGAACTTCCAGAAAAGTATTTTTACATAATTTAAAATATAAGTTTATTCATCTGTGCGCCCTTGTGGCCATAACTCTTTACCGACTTGTGATTTTAGGAAATTGTCGATTCTAGTGTTCATGTAGCATTGAAATATATAGGATTCCATACACAAATAAAGAATTTGAGTTGGTTGACTTTTTGGTCAATGGATTGCCTCAATTTGTGTGCCACAGATCATAAATCCTTAAAGTTGACTTTCTTTGGACCAAAATTAGAGCTTAACAATAAAATCATATTATAATAAGATTAAAATAATATTTTAGATTATTTTGTTCAGAATTAAAATAGATTAAAATGGAGGAACCTATTCACTCACTTTTGTAACCTAACTTGTTTAATTTATGTGACGGGTAGATCGGACGACGCCTTGAGTTGGGACTTCATCTTTTTCAGACCAGGCAAGATACCTTGCCAAATTATTTACAGTACTTTTGCATGCTATTTATATTTCTGTATATTCATTGCATTTATGTATATTTTTTGTATGTGTAGTTTTCTTTCAGTCATTACTATATATTAGATATGTTGACACACACTTGACACTTAGTATAATGAGAGGACAATCATTCGGCGTATGGGCTTTTAACCACTCTGGTAAACCATAGTATATAGCTCGCACTACGGACGTGTGTCACGCTGGTCGCTACCCCCACGGTATGTCGATTTCTGGAGTCTCGCTGGTCGCTACCCCCGTGGTATGTCAATTTCTGATGTCCATTGACGTGTGTGTGAGTTGTGAGGTAGATCGAGTAGCCTATCATTGCCCATACGTCGAAAAGTTGTCCTCATTTACATTCATATAGGTTGTCATTGTACAGCGTACTTATTTATTTTTAAATTATATGCATGTTTACTGTATTCAAATTGGCTCACTTTTCTGTATCTTGTTATGTCCCTCTGAGGACCTAGTCCCTTGCCAGGTATAGACGACCAGGAGTATCCGCAGGAGTACGGGCCTGGACCTGACACATTATTTTTTGCCGAGGAGGTCTTACCTTCTGAGCATCGTTGATTATCTAGCGATGGATTCTTTTAGCTGATACACTTCTGTCTTCACATTATTTTATATTGGAGATTTTATGCTTCTCTCTCATTTTAGTTTTGGATATAGTCTTTGGTAGTGGATTTGTCTCCACCCGACTATTATTTTGGATATTTCAGACTCCTTATTCTAGTTTAGTATTTATTTTCTATGACTTGTTGTGTGGATGAGATTAGCACATCTGTGACTTATGACTTTATATATATACCACATGTGAGTTTATATTCATTCTACAGCGTACGTGTGTATTATGGTATCCATATATTGGAGATGTCATATACATACGGCTGACATGCTTACGTGTTCCTAGTCCTACGTATTTTGGGACTGGGGCGTGACATATTTTTGTGGTGGCCCATGCAGGTCGAGAGCATATTATCTCGGTTACATTACTGTACGAGCAAGCCTGCGCATAGGATTAGAATATAGGATCTCATCCACTTATTTAATTACCGTCCTTGATTTTATTTCGCATTCTCATTTGATTGCTTGCATTGCATCTTACTTGATCCTTTCACAACGTCAATCTTATCTTTTCTTTCGTGCTTGATAGGGGTAGGAAGGTGCCTTATACCAGGTATAAATACTCTATTGTTTAATAATACTATTAGTTAAATTATTGTAAGTTGGATAGTATGTCTCATAACCTAGTAACACATAGTCCTGTTGACTCATTAATGAAGTATAATTGAATGACACCAACTATAGACTTGCATTAGAAGATAGTGTTTATCTAGACTATAAAACTTTAGTGTTTATCTAGACTGTAGAACTTAGAGGCCCATACACCTATTTGGTTGACTTTAGACTTAGACAAGAAATTAGTATGGCAATTGTAGAGGCACAACAACGATCTTCTTAGTAAACTTAGATTATTCTGTACCTTCCTCCATCATAATCAAGCATACTTATATTTTTTTACTACCTCGACTTATGCTGCTATTATAGCCTAGTTTTGCAAGCTTATTCTTTTATTGAGCTTGTTCATGACATATGTATTATTGGGGGCCCACACTAATACATTATCTAAATCAGAATCGGTGTATTATGGTCTGATCAACCGTAGTGCACTTGGTTCGCTCTTTGTATCACTACTTTATGTGGATTGAGATATAGTTGACTCAACTTGTTAGACGAATATACTTGCCCTCTAGACTGGTCAGAGCATATCATGTCAGGTATATAACTATTCTGATGTGAACATGCGAATAGAAATTTACTAAAATAAGGTTTCAATCCACAACTGCCTTAGCAACTCCCTTTCGAATTCTCTAATCCCTTTGAATCCCGTACTTGTATTCTATCATCTCCTCCTTGAAATTCTTTATTGTTGTTTTCCGTCTTCCCCTATTTCGGAAAGATGAACGTTCGTGCTTAGTATAAGTTTAATACACGAATAGTACTAGATATATCCCATAGGCCAAGCACTCATGATGAAAAATAAGAGAGCGCAGGCACAGAAAATCGTAGATACAGGTACGACCTTAGTTATATGTGTCATTGCATACTCATGACCCCCTTTATGACACGCGATCTTAGGTGCATAGTAAACATAGAATTATATAGGTGTTGGTTTAGCAGTTATGAGAATATACTGATATTTTACCCAGATGGCATACACGCGATGCTAATAGATGACACGAGTAGCAGTAGTAGTATTCTTTTTCTATCACCATTTCGCCCCCTTGGGTGGCTCATCTTCTCTTCTCTATCCATTCATTATCTCGTGCTTAATTCTCCCTATCGTAGTTACGTCTTTTTCGTGCCAACATGAATTATTGGTCTACTTCGACCCCATCCTTAGTTTTGTTAGTTAAAACGTAAATGGTTTAGTAGATGATTAATAACTAAATGATGAGTTCTTAATAATAACCCTTATGTATATGACCTATAGCAATATCTGTATCCTCTTATTAATTTAAAAACCATGTATAACATCCCTTAGGCTAATAGGAATTTGTTAGACTGTTTGAACTAGTTTATACTTTTAATAGTTTTATAAGTTAGTCAAGACTTTAACTGTTGCCCAAAAACTTAGACTATGCCTAGGAAACATATTTAACTAGTAGACAATGTTCAACCCAAGCCGATCACATATTTAACTAGTATTTCAATCACTTAGTTTAGTTACAGTTCTTCACTATATTCTATTTTATTGTCTTGTACTATTTTATTGTGATCAGTATATATTATATTGCTCTTGTTTACCTGTTTCTTCTACCATAGTATGATATTGTTCATTGTTTCTCGTCTTATATTATATTCCCTATTTCTGTTTATAGTCATTATCAATTAATTGGAACTGCTATTGGGTTATACTTCACTCTAATCCTGACTGGATATATTTTTCAGATAAATGGTTAGTGAGGATGTGTCCTACTTACTATGGTCCAACAAATGGAGTGTCACCTGAGGATGTAGTGTCAGATACTGAGGCCATTTAGATTTTTATATCTTGTAGTAGTTTTTTCTAGTTAGACTTCGGATTGTATTATTATTTTGAGATCTTGAGTTGTGTTTAGATGTTGAGTTGGACCTGTGATGTATTAAGATTTGTAATTCTTTTCTTTCCATTCATATCGTGCTTATATCTCCCTTTAGTTTTTATGTGATTGAGTATTGACTACCCTTTATTATATCATCATATTGTTCCTCCATTTAGAGTTGAGATGTCATGACAGGTATTATATATATACTGTGTGAGATGTTAGATAGTATAGAAGACCTAGATAGCGTTCTACCGTCGATGCTGCGGCGTACGCTGTACGTACCCACGTACTCATACCCCTACACCGGGTGCAGACCGTGACACATTTTTGTGGTGGCCCATGCAGGTCAGGCTTCACAATAGTACGATGTCGTGGTAGTGCAACGGCTTAGTTGTACTACTGCGAGCTTGTGATAGGATAGGATATAGGATACTAGGATGATAGCATATACTCAATCACAACTAGAAAATAATTCTAACCTAATTGAATCTTGCCATCTTTATCATTCTGAATATTGTTTTTCTTGAAAATTTATGTCCTTATTTTATGATATCGTATCTTGCTCAATATTGATTCCTTATTTCTGAATCTATCTTCAGGATATCGCCGAAGATGCATTCCCAACGCTCAGGTGCAATGTCAGCGAGGTCAGTCACTTCATCACCTATGAGGGTAGCACCATCAGGCGTTGTTCCAGCAGCTACATTCTAGAGGTCGGCTTTACCGATCCAGATGGGCATTTCTACAACAGCTTTCAGAGGTGCTCCACCTCCGGTACAGAGGACAGCGCCGACAATTTCAGGGGATCTTCCATTCCTGCCACCCGCAGTCTATCAGACGCAGATGTTTGTGCTCTTTCAGCAGATGATGGAGGTGCAACAGGGACAGTCAGAGGTTATGCGACAGAGAATTGAGAATGCTCACTAGATTGCGTTACTAGTATAGTAGTTATATATAAATACTTAGTGATTATATATATATATATATGTATGTATGTATGTATGTATGTATGCGTATGTGTGTGTGTGTGTGTGTGTGTGTGTGTGTGTGTGTGTGTGTGTGTGTGTGTGTGTGTGTGTGTGCATAGAGTGTGAGTGAGTGAGTCAGTATGAGTGAGTGTTGTGCAGTGAAGTAAGGGGTCGGGTAGCTACTGAAATAGTAGAGCTATATAGCAGTGTATGCAGTAGAGTCCAACAGCAGAGCAGTCACAGCAACAGCAAGCCAATGCATCAACTGCAGCAAGAGGCTAGCAGTGTGCAGCCAAGCCTGCAATAATCAACTTCAGCAGAGCAGCAACAACAGTGTGCAACTGCAGCAAACAACTACAGCAAGCTAGCTACAAACTGTGCAGCAACCTACTGTGCAACAACCTCAGCAAGAAGCAACAACTGCAGCAAGCACAACAGTAGCAACCACAGCAATGCACCACAGCAAGTAGCTACTGCAGAAAAAGCCAGCTTGTGCAGCAACCTCAGCAGCTAGTAGCAACAACAAAGTGTAAAGCCAGTAGCAGCATACATGGAGCAGCATCCAACATCCACAGCAAGAGAAGAGCCTGCAGCAGCAACTGCATCAAGGGGCAGTTGCATCCAGCAGCTGCAGCATGGCATGGCAACACTGCAGCATGAGTAAATGCAAGAGCAGTAGCTGCAACATAGCATGGACATCAAGAAAAGACAATAATAGCAGTGTGCACAGCAGCAAGGTAAAGGGGTAGTTAGATTGATGTATAGTTTAGTTAGTGTTATTAATAGCTTAGTTAGTTGATTTTCCAGTTAGTTAATCATATTGTTAACTAGTTAGTCATATTGTTATACTAGTGGTTATATATTTTCTAGGTAGTTAGTGTAGTATGGTATAAGTATTAAATGCATGTTAGTTTATAGTTAAGGTATTGGATAGTTAATTACATACTAGAATTTGAATTACCTTGTGATACTAAGGTAATGTCAAGGTATTGGTGGATACTCAAGGTATTGGGTTTGAGTATCAAGATGGGTGTGAAGGTGGTGAGATACCGCATTGGTTCAAAGCTAAGGTATCCACTTTGCATTAGTTAGCTAAGAGTACTATATATATATATATATATATATATATATATATATATATATATATATTAGTATTTTTCATATCTAAAAACTTGCGTATCCTACGATACGGTGCTTTGTTTGTATCCTACGATCTTAGCATAGCTAGTGTGGCCTAGTTACATAGTGTATGGACCTAATAGCCTAGAGTTAGACTCATACAACCTAGAAATAGCTAGTTTGACCTAGAGTTGACCTAGTTTGACTGTTCTGACTTAGAAATGACTTTATGACCTAGAATTGAACTAGTTTAACTTATTTTTATTCCAAAACCTTGTATTAATATAATATTCCATATATAGGTATGTGTGACACGAGTTCGGGCACAGTTTGACATTCATTGCTCTGGACCACAAGTGAGTACATTCTCTGATAGTTTATATTATTTGATAATTACTATAATGCAAGTATTTAGAAATATTTTACATGACTCTTAACACATTGGTACATGGACTAGTATACAGTCATGGGATATTAATTATTGTTTCATTATTTCTCATGTTCTCATATGGTTAAAAGGCAATGTTTAATATTAGACAAAGTTCAACGTTCAATGTTCAATGTTTAATGTTTATAATACATTGAGTATCTTGCATCATAACGTGTCATAGTTGGATCCATTGTACTAGTCAGAGAAAGAAGAAATGTTAGCTAGATATGTGATCAAAGCCTAGACAATGTTCAATGTTTAAGTAGACAATGTTTATCCAACGTTAAGTAGACAATGTTCAACCCAAGCCGATCACATATTTAAATAGTATTTCAATCACTTAGTTTAGTTACATTCTTCACTATATTCAATTTTATTGTCTTGTAATATTTTATTGTGATAAGTGTATACCTTATTGCTCTTGTTTACTTGTTTCTTCTACCATAGTATGATATTGTTCATTCTTTCTCATCATGTATTATATTCTCTATTTCTGTTTATAGTCATTATCAATTAATTAGAACTGCTATTGGGTTATACTTCGCTCCAATCCTGACTGGATATATTTTCCTAATAAATGGTTAGTGAGGATGTGTCCCACTTACTACGGCCCAATAGATGGAGTGTCACCTGAGGTTGTAGTGCCAGATACTGAGGCCATTTAGATTTCTATATCTTGTAGTTGTTGTTTCTAGTTAGACTTCGGATTGTATTATTATTTTGAGATCATGAGTTGTATTTAGATGTTGAGTTGGACCTATGATGTATTGAGATTTGTACTTCTTTTCTTTCCATTCATATTGTGCTTACATCTTTCTTTAGTTCTTATATGATTGAGTATTGACTACCCTTTATTATATCATCATATTGCTTCTCCATTTGGAGTTAAAATGACATGACAGGTATTATATATATACTGTGTGAGATGTTAGATAGTATAGAAGACCTAGACAATGTTCTACCGCCGATGTTACGGCATAGGCTGGACGTACCCATGTACTCGTGCCCCTACACCGGGGGCGGATCGTGACATCCAGGGTCGGGGTCGGGGTCGAGAGGGAGAGTGAGAGAGAGTGTGAGGGATTGAGAATGGGGGAAAATAAAATACGTTCTGAAATTATAATATTTTGCAGCGACAAAAAAATCCGTCGCTAGTCCGTAGCTGAATTAAATTCGACACCACAACGGCGGACTAGAGACAAAAAATTAATATTGGTTGTCTACATGATCAAATTAGCTATTATTCTGTCAATTATTCATTGCTGACTCAGCGACAAAAAATAATCCTCCGGTGATATCCGTCGTATTTTCCAGTATTTTTGCAGTGATATCCCCTGCTTTGTAGGTGCGAGGAGTTGCTTGGCAGTTCTGAGGCATCAAAGAATTTGTTGGGCAAGCCTAAAGCTTTTCTTGTAAAGTTGTTGTCTTCCATTATAAAGGGCATAATGTATAGAATATTGTAATATTTTGTACCGTTGAGTTATAAGTCGTATCGGCAAGTTCAATATAAGCCAAGCTTGGCAAGTTTCAGTTGTTTGTTAATAACCTTTGTATTCTGCTGCAAGTCTTTATATTCTACTGCAAATATCAATAAAAAGATATACATTTCTATATATCTTTATGTGACTTTAATTTATCTGCTTATTTTCTGATGTAATGTCATTATTTTGATAAATATCATTAACATTGTTCGTTTTGCTTTGTACAAGTACAAATTTAGACTTGTATGATATCATGCTAGTGGTTATCAGTATAAGAAAATATAGCATTTACGATGCATAACTTATTGCGCGCATCAGTTGAACATTGTAAATGATACTCTTTTAGCTCATGCAAATCAGTGTAAAAGAAGGTCATTTATAGCGTTTGAATGTGCGTAGAAAAGAGGGTCATATATGGCATTGCCTTTTACGACGCTATCATGTACGACATAAAAGATTATTTACGGCGTGTTTAGCATGCCATAAATGATTATTTTCTCGTAGTATACTTTTTGGTTCTGCAGAATCGGGGCATGACAGACAAAGTCCCCCATGTAGTGGTATAATCAATTTGATTCTTTTATCATAAAGACTAATTTCCTTCAATATAAATATGGAAGTAAATATATTTTAAGGGGTTAAGGATGGTTCATCGATGGATTTACTCTTGTACATTAATGACATATTGATTCATGTTAAGAGCATGGTGGAAATAAGGGCGCTCAAGCTTCATTTATTGTATAATTTTACATATAAACTTTGGTAGAGCACAAATAATCGTTGTCATGGAAATTTATTGAGGCGAAAAGATTGGAAAGCTATGGCCATCCAAAAGAATATATGTTGAGAAAGTATTGGAGAGATTCAACATGAATAACTCATGATAATTGAGTGTACCCTAATCACCAGTCATTCTAAGGGTTATCCTCCATAGAGTATCCTAAAACAAATAAGGAGAAAGAACGTATGTCTTGAGAACCATATATAATTACCCATTCCGTTCAAGCGGACAGCCGATTCAAATGACGCAAGTGCAAAGACCCAACCCACCATGCTTAGCGAGAAGACTGGTTTGAGGTAAAGAATTTTCTGACTTGGCCCTTCAGGAGTTCAGACTTAGACTTTCAAAGGCTCGCTCGGAGTATCGCTCGACCGAGGCAAATCATCGCTAAGGTGGGTGGCTACGATAAACCTATCTTTGCTCAGCCTGCACACTTAAAATATGGTTGATATATGCTAGTCGCTAGACGAAGCACACCTTGTATGCTATAAAGAATACCACACATCTAGCTAAGGAAATAATCCCATCTTATATCTCTTTGCATAGAACATAGAAGTAGATCGGTTGAACGAAATGATATGCTCGCTTTACAGTTCTTATAATCTTACCTCATAGCGTTACTTTTGTTCCTTATATGTTCCTTCAAGTATATTTCTTCATATGTCTTGAAATACTCGTCACACAGATATTGTCTCGATATGGAAGCACAATTAGATCATGGTTCACTTACCTGTGGCAGAAAGACTATGAAAATAGTCGTTCTAAGCCAAATAACAAAAACATGGAAAGTCTTATGGACCGTTGGGTCGCCATGGCAACGCCCAAAATGGGAGCTGCAATAAGTAGTAAAATATCAGCATAAATTGTGCATTGAATGGAACACACCAGATTATGAGATCTCTGAATGAGTAAATGCATTCGCATTATGTCAGGTAGCTATGTTCATTTAAAGGTCTTAAAATATTGCATATAATAAAAGCTTAGTGTTAATGGTTAATTGTCATGGACAACATGTATACTGGCTTGTGGTTCGTACGGACGGTATGCTGGTCACCACCAGGGCCGATCCGAACCGGTCAGGAACATTCATATAGTCATTTTCTTCAGACAGGAAGGCGTGTAACGGGGCTCTCTAACTACGTTTTATTCTATTCCCGTACCGAGACTATAACTTGTCCATCGCGGCTTGTCAGGTCATAAGACCAAGTATGTATCATTAGTATATTTTATATATAGTGGCAACCCGTATATGGGCTCGTAGGCACTTGTGGAAAATAACAGATGTATGATGCACTATGCGTGCAGATCGTTAATTAGACCAAGTAATCTGAAGCTTTGAAACACATTTGAGTAGTCTGAGTATAACATGCCTATACAAGTATAACATGTTTGTGTAAAATAAGTATAAGACATCTAAGTAATCTGTACGGTTTGAGTTTAACTCATTGCACAACCTGAGTCACAAAGGAATATGAGTATAGCAATTTATGTATATCGTGTATCAAGATTTAGAAATATGCTCGTAGCATACATGTGTTCGTTATGCGATCTTGGGATCTCTATATATCTATATTCGTGTATTGTTTAACTTAGTTTTATACTTGGACAGGGAAGGACAAATGGTAAGTTGGTAAGTATCGCCGTATTTCTTGTATATCACACAGCGCACTGCCACACAAGTTAGGCTTTGTATCTTATGCCATAAAATTGATCCTAAGGTAAGACTAGAAAGATAACTTAATAGTTGGTGCACGGAACTAATATAACGTATTGGATTTGTCGAAAAGACGAGAAGTCTCTCCACCATTGCATTCATGTACTGATAACCCACCAGATTGCTTGGAGGGTGCGGGAGAACCTAGTTCGGTATAGAATATCCTCTCGTGCGCGCTAAGGCATAGAGTTTGGTCTGGAGCCTTGGTGTGTTGCATCTGGAGCTGGAGCACATAGCTGGAGCATATATACATGACATAATGTTGGAACATTGCCTATGTATCATCCCAAGTTGTAAGCCGCTTGGCACGCCTTTATTGTTTGAGAGAGAGAGCTTGAGAGATTTGTAATCTCGGTCTAGCGTCGCTTGTAACCTTATTCATTATCAATAAAGGGAGTTTGTTTATGTATTCACACTTGTGTTTATTCTATGTTTTCGTAATATCGACTTGGTGAACTAGTTATCAACGGCCGTTCCGGTATTTGCCTTGAACAGGCGCAACTCCAGGCTCGTGCGGGACCACATCCTGATGGAAACGATCGTCCTGCGTGGGCGCGCCTACGGTAATTCGTGCCTAGCAGGGATGACCGATTCCTGCAGGAGATTGGGGCGTGACATATTAGTATCAGGGCATGGGTTTACGTCCTTGAATTTCTTATCGATTCTCTTAGTTTCGAAAGCTCATTCGTGGGTTATGTTACAGACGCTCTCTCTCAATGTTAAAATAGGATATTTCATACAATGAGTCTAAATATTTTTGAAAGTGCATATGAATAATTTGGTTGCTTGTACGAAATTGTAAAGCGAAGGCCTTTGTGCCAACCTGTGTCAAACTTCATGGGAATAAACTCGTGTTAGAATCTGCAAATTATATGTGAACCCGAATACCTATACATGAATACTAAGTGTGTTAGTATGCGAGATAGAATATCGTTCGGATAGTTAGCTATGCACATAGTCTTTTGGCTAAGTTGTGTTGAGTATCGTACGATAAGACGCTTGGGTGCGACCAGGTTGCAAGCGAGATTTTGATATCGTTCGGATAAGAATAAAATTAGACTTAGAGTAAAAATTGATAGAGACGATATCGGAGTACCGATAAGGCGATAAATAGAAATCGTGTTTAGATTTTGAGATATAGTTTGGACAGTTATTCGTAGCGATACGTTACGATTCAAAACATAGTTTGTATGGAGGACTATCGATAAAGGTACATACGAGACTAAGATATTCAAGGCAGCGAATAGGGACCGTGCTAGAGTTCTAAGGAACGAATTGGATATACGAGTGAACAATATGAACGCAATGCAAGAGTTATTAAAATGACTCGATTCTCGAGTGGTGTATGTGATAGTCTCAGGATTGAATAAGCAAATTAAGAATAAAATAAGTTATAAAGATTCATATTGTATAGCTCGAACCCTGAGTGGTGTATTGGTCGGCTTAGAAATATTCGAACGAATCTTGGATTTTGGAGTATTAAATGAGTCTAGCAGTAAGCGACGTAATTGTGCGAAGCCTTAGTATAAATATCACCTAACAAGTAAGTGATCTTGAAGGAATCGCACGAGATTTTATTTAAACGACTTAGAATGTGTTGAACAAATGATAAGGCTTATATCAAATAGAAATTCAAGGTAATAAAAATCAATACCTTGGTTGAGAAAACTTAGTGGATCATACGAGAAATTTTGAATTGAATCAAACGAATTAAAACTTGAGTTAAGATAGAATAATCGGGGATACGACCGGAGTTAGTACAATTAGAATATAGAACAAACGAATGATAGCGCGCATGAAAAATTTAGATTTGAGTAGGATATTGCTCGATAGAGTTCAGTTTGAGTACTAATGCTACGATTTCGAATTTAGGAGACTTTATATCATTTCAATGGTTGGAAGATAGAATAGATTGATGCAAGTTAGCAAATTTATGATTTGATGATTGAGAAAGGCGATAATGGACTTAATCTTGAATTTGAACGAACGATCTTGAGTCGAGTTCGAAGGTAACACTCGACATCAGGCCTAGATGAGATCGATTATTCTGCGGGAGAGCGGACTCGTAAGGACATGTTCGAAGATTTTATAAACAAACTCGATAAAATAGAATGTATCAAAAGTGAATAAACTTGGGTTTGTGATTTGAACTTAGTTGTTTGAGGAATGCTAGAAGTAGAATAGGAAATGATCAAACAGTAACATTAAGTTGGATGATTTTAGTAGACGAATTATGATCATGGCCTGAACGGACATGACTTAAATGATATATATCTTGGATGGAGCAAAGTGTAAACGATAAGGTGTCTGTTCGTTCGATGATAACTATAGCGTTTGACGTTCTTGTCTTGTACGAGTGAAATTTATGATAGTACATACGTCACGTCCAGATTAGGACGGTTATCCCTCGGGAGCGTTGGTGTGGTAATTTTACGTCCAACGGGGATGATTGAACTTGCGGGAGACCGGAGCGTGGTAATTAAAGAATCATCTTGACTTGTGGTTTGACACGATAAGACGAGTTTTAGGATACAAAGGAATAAAAGTCTTTTGAGGAGGAGTTAGTCTAGAACGTAAAGTAAGATATGCTAGATGGTTTCATGAACAGATACGTAGATCGTGTTAGATGACTTAGAGTTTGTGATTTATATCAAATATTTAGAATGGGATCGTGACTTGGTGGTTCAGGCTTAGAAAGAAATGGATATATGGATTTTATCAAACGTAATGGAGGAGATAGACCATGCAAATCGATGGGCTGGACCTGCGACATGAATATATCATGGATTTGATTGAACGAATGTGTCTTAGGAACAGTTTTGCCAAACAAATCTGGATCTTGTGCAAATGAACGTGTTGATATGGATAGAATAATCGGTGCTTGATGTTTAAAAATCTGAGTAAAATGAGCTTGGATAGAATACCCCGTATGAAAGAATAATGGTTTGACCTTTGGAATTTGGGGTTAGTATCGTGCAACGAATTTGCTCAATAATAATCGTGAACTTGTAATGTACCTATGATCTTGTGAATTGACCTAGCAAATAGGCAGACGACCATATGCCAAGTGAAAGAATTATATACCCACTTTAGAGTATTGTTTGAACAAGCCATAGAACTGGGGCAACAAGACTTAGAGTTAGGCTTGGGTCGATAAATGTACAAGAAATGTTTAACGTAAACGAAATAGATAATAAGACTGATGCTAGTCCGTTAATTGGATAGATCGTGCTTAACGGTAGTGCAATACTTAGTTTGAGTGCGATTAAAAATGACTTTGATTTTGATTGACCCCGTTGGAGGTATCGTTGTGATTCGTAAGACGAGAACCCTTCAGATTTTTGCGAGTAGCATGTCCGAATTCACTATCGCTAAGTTTGGTTGAATGCATATGTTTGAGGGATGCCTTGAATGTGTAAACGATCCAAGACTCAGTGATATATTGAACTCGAGTGCAAAGAATTTACTATTGCTAAGTTGGTTGACATGCATATGTTTGAGGGATGCCTTGAATATTTGCACAATCCAGACTCGTAATATGCTGATCTCGAATGCTAGTGCAAGTGAATATGTTAGATTCGCATGGATGAGTATAACAAAGTGAATAAGTTTGCCTCAGCCCTAGATCAACATTGAGATGGATTATAACATACTCCACTTTAAGCGATATATGTTCTGCGCTAGGGCACAGCAGAGACCGAATCAGAACTTGGATTGAATGATAAAGTCATCAAAGGAGACAGACCCAGTATACACGCAACACGGTATAAGAAATGAGTAAGAAATTATTTTTGAACGGATCTATTGGTACTGATTGTTTTGCTTGAGATAGATTCGATAATGAGATAGAACGATTTGCGCTCAGGAAGTCTCGAGGGCGAGACTTTTTTTGAGTGGTGTATAATATAACGACCCGTTCCGTTCAAGCGAACATCCGATTCAAACGGCACAAGTGCAAAGACCCAACCCGCCTTGCTCCGCGGGAAGACTCATTTGAGGCAAAGGATTTACAGACTTAGCCCTTCAAGAGTTCAGACTTAGACTTTTAAAGGCTCACTCGGAGTATCGCTTGACCGAGGAGAATCATCGCTAAGGTGGATGGCTACGATGAACCTGTCTTTGCTCACCTGTGCACTTAAAATATGTTTGATATATACTAGTTGCTAGGCGAATCATACCTTGTATGCTAATAAAGAATATCACTCATCTAGCTAAGGGAATAATCCCATCTTACATCTCTTTGCATAGAACATGAAAGTAGATCGGTTGAAAGAAATGATATGCTCGCTTTACAATTCTTATAATCTCACCTCATAGCGTTACTTTTGTTCCTTATATGTTCCTTCAAGTATATTACTTCATATGTCTTGAAATGCTCGTCACACAGATATTGCCTCGATATGGAAGCATATTAGATCATGGTTCACTTACTTGTGGCAGAAAGACTATCAAAATAGTTTTTCCAAGCCAAATAATAGAAACATGAAAAGTCTTCAGGACTGTTGGGTCGCCAAGGCAACGCCCAAAATGAGAGTTGCAATAAGTAGTAAAATTTTAGCATAAACGGTGCATTGAATGGAATACCCCAGATTATGAGATCTCTGAATGAGTAAAAACATTCGCACTATGTCCTGTATTTATGTTCATTCAAAGGTCTTAAAAGCTGCATATAATAAAAATTTAGTGTTAATGGTCAATGGTCACACAAGCTTATGGTTCTTGTGGACGGTACGCTGTTCGCACCGGGGCCGATCCGAACCGGTCAGAATATTCAGATTATAGTTTCCTTCGGATGGGAAGGCGTGTAGCGGGGCTCGCTACCTGCGTTGTATTCCATTCCCGTGCCGAGACTATAACTTGTCCATGGTGTCTCATCAGGTCATAAGACCAAGTATGTATCATTAGTTTATTTTATACGTGGCGATAACCCGCATTTGGGCTCATAGGCACTTGTGTCAAATAACGGATGTATGATGCACTATGCGTGCAGATCTTTAATTAGACCAAGTAATCTGAAGCTTTGAAACACATTTGAGTAGTCTGAGTATAACATGCCTATATAAGTATACCATGTCTGTGTAAAATGAGTATAAGATATCTAAGTAATCTGTACAGTTTGAGTATAACATATTGCACAACCTGAGTCACAAAGAAATATGAGTATAGTAATTTGTGTATATCGTGCATCAAGATTTAAAAACACGCTCGTAGCATATATGTGTTCGTTATGCGATCTTGGGATCTCTATATATCTATATCCGTGCATGTTTAACTTGGTTTTATACTTGGACATGGAAGGACAATTGGTAAGTTGGTAAGTATCGCCGTGTTTCTTGTATATCGTACGGCGCACTGCCATACGAGTTAGGCTTTGTATTTTATGCCTTGAAATTGATCCTAAGGAAAGACTAGAAAGATAACTTAATAGTTGGTCACAGAACTAATATAACTTGTTAGATTTGTTGAGCGGGTGAGAAGTCTCCCCACCAGTGCATTCATATACTGATAACCCACCAGATTGCTTGCTGGGTGCGGGAGAACCTCGTTCGGTGTGGAATGTCCTCTCGTGCGTGCTAAGGCACAGAGTTCGCTCTGGAGCCATAGAGTGTTGTGTCCGGAGCTGGAGCACATATACAGGACATAATATTGGAACATCGCCTATGTATCATCCCAAGTTGTAAGTCGCTTGGCACGCCTTTATTGTTTGAGAGAGAGAGTTTGAACGATTTATAATCTCGGCCTAGAGCCGCTTGTAACCTTATTCATTATCAATAAAGAGAGCTTGTTTATGTATTCACATTGGTGTTTATTCTATGTTTCTGCTATATCGACTTGGTATACTAGTTATCAATGGCCGTTCCGATATTTTTCTTGCGCGGGCGCAACTCTAGGCTCGTGCGGCATTATGTCCTGATAGAAATGATCGTCCCACGGGAGCGCTGGCGCAGTGATTCTCGCCTAGCAGGGACGGCATATTCCTATGGGAGATCGGGACGTGACACCATATATGAGCACAATTAGTTCACTCATATACACAATGGTATGTACTAGACCATATTTGTCTTATACATTTAGTCTAGTTAGTTGGTACTTGTTAAATTCAGGAAATCTCCATTGTAAAGTTGTAAAGTTGTACTTTAGTTTCTAACAGGAAGTAACGATCTTGATTTATTCATTCATAAGCCAAAATATAGATAGAGCCAGCATTATAGATATATATAGATGCATATTATGTCGGTGACTTGGATTGGAGAAGACCTACTACAGATTGTATATGCACTTGTAGGTTCTTTTATTAGGTTGAAGTCGACCCCTATACGATGTACTACCAAAATGAGCCAAATTAGTGACATCTTCTGACATCCTAATGTCTAAACAAATGTTGCTAAATATGTTTAGCGATGTTTGGCCCTATTGTATTATAACTAGTCATTGAATCAGAAAATATCGCTAAATGACGTACATATGACATATTTAGTGATGTTGCACACGTCGCTAGATTTTTTGGGTTTAAAGATGTTGGGCGTCATCTTATAGCATGTGCCGCTAATTTAGCGACTTTTTCTTAATCATTGCTTGTCATCAAAACAATGACAAAATAGTAACATTTTGTAGGTGGTTAGTGACGTAGCTGATGACATGACATACTTTGTTAAGTGTCACACCCAGTTCCAAATACAAGGAACTGAGCCACGTGGAATTGGCCAGTGGGTACACTCCGATGGGCATCCCAATCTAATAGACCTGATGGAGTACACATAAGCTGTAAAGTATAATAATATAACCCAATATTAAAACATAAGTAATGTAACTAATATCATCCACATACATAAGAATATGAAATACATAGAGAAAACAAGTCTACTAATGTGCAGAAAGAAAATAAGTCTGTAAATGTATCATAATACAATACGGATATAGTCACACGGGGACAAACCCGCTAGTACAAGTACTAAATGAAAGAAAGAAATAAGATAACTAGGGTCGATATCTGCTAACTAGATAATGATATTGGACCCATGGTGAAGTCACTATCAGTGATCAAGTGAAGTCCTCGGAAAGGATCTCGTCCTCTACTACAAGTCCTGCTACTGGATAAACACCCGGTCCGTACTCCTCCGGGTAGTCCTCCTAGCCTATGCCTGGAAGGAAACCAGGTCCTCAGAGGGACATAACAAGGTACACAAAAAATAGCATGCCATAGTAAAATAAAAAGGAAATATGTGATACGCCGGTATAATCTAGAATAACCACCTAAGTGAGAAATAACTTGAAGACAATATTTGACACGTGGGCTTTCCAAATATAAATTTGTAGCTCTGAGGCACAGAGACACACGGTACGTACCTGTAGCTCCGAGCACAGGGACACACAGTAAGTACTATGACTTCGGATACAGGATCTCTACGTAAATAAGGATATATACATAGTGCGTGCGAAGTAGCCCAAGCATCTAGTAACTGTTTTCTCCTCCCAATGCAGTCAACGAGACGCATTCGCAGCTCGCTGAGCCTGAATCTCTATCTAAACAGTCTCTTCATACTGAAGTAACTAGCACCAATCATGATCCTATCGTCATCACAGGTTCCGGTTGATGAGAACATAAAATTCATATTTTTATTCCTTAATGTATACTCCTTTATCCTATAGTCATACACAATGTATAGATAAAATAAATAAGAAAAATTGGAACTGAGTTACAGTATGGCAAGATACACTTGGCTGGATTCGGATGCTGAAGGCGGGGCTCCGGTACAACGTCGAAGTTCGAGGACCCCAAAGTACCTAGAGATGATTTAGAAATTAATTAATAATTATCTCGAAGTCTATTTTTAATGAAAAGATGACATTGAGAAGTTAACCTAGGGTTGTTATAGCTATAAATCACGACTAAGTGTACTAGCTAGTGTGTTGACCAAGGTTGACTAGGGAAACATTATAATAAATATGCAATCATCAAATAGCATAACGTCCACAATACTAGTATTCATCAATTGTTGATTTGGTTATCTATAAATAATGTTCATCCTCGATCCATGCCATCCACGTAATCATAGACATAAGTGCATAAATTCTAAATTAGTTGTCACCCCTAAATATATATAATGATCACATCCTCATCCTCAATCATACCATTATTACTACCTAATAAAATTACATTGGTACAATACCATCAAGTCTACACATGCAAAATACTCAAATCTGAAATTATATTCTAATCATGTCATGATCCCAAATACTAAACCATTAACGTTTATCATGTTTACATTCCTCAAATATGTATTTAATTAAACATGGGCTAATCATTCATCCAAACTTCCATAACTCACTATACAATGCACATTAATCTAATTATGTATACAACCTAGCATGACATCCATCTATTTCTAGAACATAATTATATCACTCTCATGCATTCACACATACATAAAGCCCTAGACCTTGATGTTAATAAATCTGAAAATAATCTAACTAGGATCATTTAACCAGATTTTACAAGTATTACTTAATAGAAATGTAGAGCCTAACTAAGCATTCAAGAGTGAAGAAGAAAAAATGAATCAAGAAGAAGAAGAAGAAAAAGTGGTACCAAGGGTAGTGTTGGTTGTTGGTGGTGGCAGCAGTGTTGCTGCGGCTGCTGTCGTTGTAAGAGGGGGGGTGACTGTGGTGGTGGTGATGGTGATTACAGTGGTGGTGGTAGTGGTACTCGATGGTGGTGATGGTTATGACAGTGGTGGTGGTAGTGGTGCTCGGTAGGGTATTGACGGAATGGTGATGGCGGTGGTGGTGGCGTAGTTTAGGGTTTCAAAGTTAAAGAGGAGGTGAGGAAGAAGAAGAAAAAAAATAAAGAAGATGGAGAGAAGGAGATGTCGGCTGTGTGGGAGGAGAGGAAAGAGAGTGAGGTGATGGGGGTTCTCTTGGGATTAGGGCCGGCTACGTGGGGGGTTTTATGAGCGTGTGTGTGTGTGTGTGTGTGTATTTCCATGAAGGAATTGGGTAGTAGTGATTGATGGAGGAATGAATCAAAGGCTAGGATTAAGTGTGAGAAGATGAGGATGAAAAGTACAATACAAATTGGGGTGGGGATTTGGTCATAATCGGTCACATGGCCAAGGGTGGTCTTTTTCATTTAAATTGCTCCAATAGGAGGTTGAATCCTTGCATCCCTTTTTCATTTGGGTCCCTAAGAGTTTGGGGTTTACAAATTAAAAAAAGAATGAGAATTTTATGTGTGAAAATGGTGTTTGGTGTTTTGTAGGATGGAGTGTGTGTTTGGTGTTTTGTATGAGACTTATGATTGGGTGTGAGGGTTTAGTTGGGGTTAAGTTTAGTCGATTTTACCAAATTAAATAAATATTGTGTCATATAGGTTCTTAAATAAAATGAGAGTACATGGGATCTCAATTGGGAGTGACACAAATATCATGGACATTGTAGGCTTGGTATTAGTCTTGGGCACTTTAATTGGTTAGATGAAACGGGTTAAGTTTGTGTCCCCAAATCGATGGCAACGACATAGGTACAAGGCATAGGATTAAAGAATTAATTTTTGTGGCTAGAAAGTTGTGAAATTAAAATAGAGCACAAGGGAGTATGTTTGTGAGTAACAGAAATGTCCTGTGCCTAGGTTGGCTCGTCTAGGTTAAGAGTGCAAAATTTTGTTTAAAGAAAAAGGCTATTGTTGTGCTCCAAATATTATGCAATGGTAAGGTGCACCAAGAGTATAAATTGAAGAACTAGTCTTGATAATCCCTAATTTCCAATCCATAATCAACCTGAAGCTAAATCAAAATTCTCACCATACCCAGTCTACCCAAAAAAAATGTTGAGGGGGTATACACCATGTCAGCAGATTAACAACGTTCTACGACATGTAGGGACATCGCTATAGTCCCAATTTTTATGACGTATATGTATGTCACTAATATGTCACTAAACTTTCCATATTTAAGAATGTATACAGACGTTTAGTAACGTACTGAACGTCGCTGAACGTCACTAATTTTAAAAAGTAAAAGAAAATATAGCAGCTCTAAAAAGCTCTCTGATATAGTGATGACTGTCTCAAATAATATTTTTAGCAGACAAAATATTTGATATTGAGACAATAAAGAATACATTGATACAAAGACAATTAAAAAAAATTGATCTAGATTTTCATTGATACAATATTTTTGATACATTGATACATCATTCGGTACAATATTTTCTCAAATATATGCTTCTGCCTTCACCAAAGAGACAGTGCATAAATGTGTTTCGCCTTCGCTAAATACCTATGGCTACGTCTTTCTATGCCATGGAGTCAATTCCATATATGCTTTTGCATTCACCAAAGTGTTGGTGCATATATGTATTTGTCTTCCCTTTTTTTCTGATATATATTTCTAGTTTTTTTTGTATTTAGTTCCCCGAGAACTTACAAAGAATATTTTCATGAATTAGGCACATAAGACACTACCAAAATATGATAAAATAGCGACGCTTTTATCGACATCGTCAGTTAATGTTGCTAATTTAAAAGAATTTAGCGACTCCATAAATACATGTCGCTGTACGTCGCTATTTGCGACGAATATCGACTAGTAGCAACTGTACTTGGATTTTTTGAAAGAATAGTCACTATATATTTTTTTTAACGTCTATAAAGGTCGCTAAAGTTTTTGATTTAGTAAGGTTTTTACGGACGCTGTTAATTTTTTAATTAGCGACATTTATAAATGTAGCCAGTCGTCGCTGAAATTTTTGAATGACGACGTTTAGCGATGTCTAAGAAATCACTAATATTTTTAAAATTAGCGACGTTTAGTGACGTTAGGATCAGACGTCGCTAATTTATTTTCAATATAACGATCGAGTTTTCTTTTTCCCCCATTCTCACTCGAAAATTTTTCTAAAATTTTTCTAATTTCCCCTACCTCCATGATCCAACCCCTCGCCAATGACCCCCACTGTCGACCGTGCTCCATCATCGACCCCCCTCCTACCGTGCCCCACTGTCGATGATGCACCCCCTCATCCTCCTCCTCCTCCACCGAGCTCCTCCTCCTCTCTGGGCTCCTCCTCCACCGAGATACTCCTCCTACTCTCCGACCTCCTCCTTCTCAATCACCTACCCCGACCTCCTCTTCCTCTCGGCTATCCCCTCCTCCTCCTCAATCACCTACCCCGACCTCCTCTTCCTCTCGGCCATCCCCTTCCTCGATCAACCCCCAAGATCAGGTAAACCCTAACCCTATCTCTCCTAGCTATTTGACATGGACACAAAACTGACATAGACACGACACAGGACACGACACAAATAAATACACTAACACGACACGGGATATGATACAGACCCTAACCCTAATCCTATCTCTCTTCTAGTTAGCTGTCTGAGTTTAGACGCAGCCTTGCGTATCGGTATTGTGTACAATACGATTTAGATCTCAACTCAAGGAGAGTCGTATACACAGATATTCAAAGCCGAGATACAACATAAAATTGGCTTCTTCTAGAACTCGTATCCAACTTGGGTTAGAGCAGTGTCAAATCTATCCTTGACACAAGAGTTCGTGTTCGGGTGATTGTGGCACGACATTGGTATATGTATCGCTTAACCAAGGGCATAGCGTCCCCCTCAGACCAGATGACCCCCCTTGGCTCCCCTCAACCCCGATGACCCCCCTCCTCGGTTAGAGGGTCAGGTAACCTATATTTGGAGTAAGTGTCATGAGTGGAGTGTGTATCTACGGTGTACTAGTGATGTGTATGTGTGTGTAATAGCAGCAGCAAGCAATAGCAATGGCAGCCATAGCAACTTGTACCATGTGCAAGTAAGTGCACATATTATACATGTATGTGTGTGTGTGTGTGTGTGTGTGTGTGTGTGTGTGTGTGTGTGTGTGTGTGTATGTTTGAGTGTGTTTAGTGAGTGAGTGTTAGTGAGTTAGTATAGGTTAAGTATTTAAGTGTTGAGTGAGGGTATGTATTAGGATTGAGTATCTAAGGATATTTGAGCTTTAGTTTAGTATCCCAATATACTTGAGTATGTATCAATATACCAAGATACATGGATAAGTTATTGAGTACATCAAGATATAGGTAATTGGGTATCTTTTAGGTAGATAAATACCTATGTGGTATTAATATATTAGAGTTGAGTTGGGTTTCCTAGGTTATCCTAGTGTTGTGTACATAGATATAATACTACCAAAATAAGAAGAATTATACAGTTATAGAAGTAGGTATAAATATATGTTGAGTGTTAAGAGTGAGTGGCCTAGAGTGTATGTTGGTACCAAGATACCAAGTGTCAAGTATAGTTAGTGTCATGGGTATTTGAAACTGTATCCTACTGTAAAGATACACGAGAGTATCAATGTGATATTGTATACCATGGTATGTGACATCTGTAATCCTTTTTTAGGCTTTTAGAATTCTACCAATTTTCAAAAAATTGTAGAAAAGACAGAATGAGTCAAAGTGTCCATGTCAAAATTTTCAAAAATCTGGTAGAACTCTAAAAGCCTAAAAAAAGCTTACAGATATAAATTTACTTTTCAGAGAAGGGCTGACTAAGAACACATGACAACGCCTATTTAATAGGGTTTAAAATCAGAGTTTTCCACATGTCTACTAGTATTCGGATAGTCACGAATTATAAAACGGATATTCATGAATCACGATATGGATACGCATCACAACTCGAATACTCACGCATCAATAGAAGTTGTTACTTTGTTGAACACAAGTATCCATCTGTGCATCCATTTGGATAATATACTTGAATAATGTATATTCATCTTTGTAGAAGTATCTAGAAATGTATTTGAATTACTACCTACATTGTATTTCGTGGATATACAACCGTCATGTTGATAACATGTACGGTGTACGGGATAAATTCATATAGGGGGTGGAACAGTTTCTATAGTTCGCCAAGGCGTTCCCTCAGTACATCTACGACACAAAAATTAAATTTTTATGTGTGAGATATCGTAACTTAAAATATCACTCAGAAGTGGATATAACATATCATTTGAACTCGAGGGATTTTACGCCAAATTACTATCAGTTGATCTTGTCACGCCCCAGTCCCAAAATACCGAGGGACCGGACGCATGATAATGGCCAGCAGCACACACCAATGGACAAACCCAATTTAATGGATCCATCGGGGCATACTTAAGCTGTAGTACAACAATAATGGTCTAAATATACTAATCTCATCCACAGAATAAATATCACAATATCAGAATCATAAAGCAAGATCATATCTCAATAGAATATAAACTCGGGAAATAACTCGACAATGAGTCTGATACATCTGTCAAGACACAAGAATAAAGATAACTACAGCAATACTGAGTATGGAAACAGTATATACTCAGAAGATAACCTCGGAGATCACTCGTCTACGGAATCTGGTACTGCTCCAGTAAATGCTCCTGTTCCTGCTTCTGCTCCTGCTAATGCTCCTATGCTGTATAACTCTGGGTGGATCTCCTCCGCTAATCCTGGGGACATAATCCGGATCCAGGTCCTCAGGGGACATAACAAGGTACAGAAAATACAAGCCATAATGATGCAGTGAAATAGTCAATGAAATAAACAGGATAAATATGTAACCATCTATGTGAAGTGCAGGTGAGAACATCACCAGTACTCAGGCTGAGACTACTATAAGCTCTGTGTAGGGGAGCCGGTAGCAGTGATATCATGTAGTTGTCTAGCTCGGAGAGAGACTGAGACGCCGGCATAATATAAAATTAACCCGTAGCTTGGGTGTCTCTCCAGCAATAAATAAAACAAGATGGAAACACTATATAACCAGCTAAGTGAAATGCAAGATGAGAGTAGCACTAGAACTCAGGCTGAAACCATTACAAGCTCTGTGTCGGGGAGCCGGTGGCAGTGATATCATGTGGTCGTCTAGCTCAGCGAAAGACTTTGACGCCAGCATAATATATAAAATCAACCTGTAGCATGTGTGTCTCTCCCCACCCAATGTAATCATACGTCTCATGTCCATGTGGCCCCATGTCCATGTCACGCACAATCATATCTAATACACAAGTCATATAGTATCTAGGAACATAATATCAATGTCAAGTCCTGTATCCTATACAGAATCACCACGAATATCTCAGGAAGATCCTGTCCATGAATAGTGTCAAGTATCCTGGGTTATAATGTACTTGATAGGACAAGTACGAGAAAGATGGGGTCTCGGTATCCATGTCTAGATGACAATACACAACGCCGCGTACGGTGTTGGCACCCGACTGTGAATCGGACGCTAAGTAAAGTCGCACGGTCCTAGGTCAAGCATGAACCACAATAAATATATATATATATATATATATATATATATATATATATATATATATAAGCCAAGGAAATAAGTAACAAAGACTGCAAGTTTTGGCGAGGTACACTTGCCTGGGGTCCTGGCTCCAACTGTAGCTCTGGTCTCAGTGTGATTTGCAGGTACTACTCCGGTTGCTGAAATAAATATTACCATTAGATTCAGAAAATATCAAATAGCTAGAAATGCCTGTCCTTAAGTCCAATTTGGGCACAGGGGCAAAAACGACATTTCCGGGTCAAAGCGGGGTCCACATGTGGGCCACTTTGCACCGAAAAGCGTGTCAGGGTCAAAGGTCTCCAAATTTATCAAACTTAGTGTCAACAAGTCAGGAACGATGATACGAACCCAACGGAACTTCCAGAACTGGATTCCGATGAGCTGATCACAAAATTGCCCGTCAAGTGGAGCCTGTGGGGCCCACGATACGCAATTTTGTCAACGTTCTCATAATCGAACGAAACTTGGGTCACAGGACCAGCGTATCGCTACGAGTCCGATGGCACAAGTTTTGTCTTGATCTGACGTGTGTACACAAAGTTACGACGCATTCTAGAACTGACGGTTACGGAATGGTGTCCGTGGATACGCGTTGATTCCGGTGTGCACGCACATCCAAATCAACTTCTGTGAAATTTTGCACGTCCGTATTGACAGCGCGCACATATCGGTGAAGACCGCACGCGACCAAGTCGTCCCGTTTGGCGGGGCGTACTCAGTTCCGGGGTGAATCAGGGCGTTATTTTTCCTATTTTTGGATCGCGGTTCACGATCGCCACAGGACGCGATGCACCGAACGAGTTGCACGGGCACCGAGAGGGTCATACAGTCTATGCGACGCAACTGACAAAATCGAAAACGGAATTACGAGGAGAGAGAAAAAATACCTGAACAGGGCTCCAGAAAACTGAATTTCACCGTGTCCGAGACGTGTCCGAGTCGTGTCCGGGTGCTGCGTCCTAGGGTTAGGGTTTCGAGCTGCTGTCGGGGGACTGGACGGAGAGGTCGACGGGCGAGGGGGTCGTGCGACGGACGCTGCGGTGGAGCAGAGCTCGCTGACCGGAGGGGGTGAACTGCACAGTCACGGCGGCGAGTTCACTGCACAGTCGGGCAGGGAAATGCCGACCGGAGCGTCGGCGTCGGTTGCACAGCCGGCTGGCTGCGGGATGACAACCCTACGTCGGAGGGGCCTCGGCCAGCCGTCGGGGTGGTTGCACAGCCGCTGCGTGGCCGAACTGATGCAGTCGGCCGGGGGATTGGCTGTACCGTGGAGCTGTGCGGTACGGGGGTTCTCCGCCGGAGCGAGGGTGCAGGGTCAGCCGCAGGGCCAGGCTGCAACGGTCGGACAGGGGTGCATGGCCAGGCCGGGGTCGAGGGCGGACGCGGGCGGTGCGCCGCCGGAGCGGGCCGGAGAGAGGTCAGGAAAAGGGGGGTGGCGGCTATGTTTAGGGCTAGGATTAGGGATTTGAGATTTTCCTTTTTTTCTTTTCTTTTCTTTTTCCTTTTTATTTTTTTTTGGAGAAAACTAGGAAAATAGGCATTTATACATGCAGAAATTTGGGCTTGGGTTTGTCCTAGGATTTAGGCTGGGTCAACGCTCCTTGGGCTTGGCTTCGGCTCTCATGGGGATGTTGGGCGTTTGGCACGGGTTTAATTCGGTTTAATTCTACATCGATTTTCAGGACTTTAAAAATGATTCCGGGGTCCAATAAATTCACCGAAAATTATCCTATGTCCGATTTTCTATTTTGCACCATAAAATATTATTTCCATAATATTTTAATAGGAATTAACAGCAAATAAAAATCATTTAATTACCATGAGCCTAGGTTTTAATTACAGAAAAATCCCGGAAATTCCAGAAAATTGTGAAAAGTCTAAGTTAATAATTCCTGAAAATCAGGGGGCTTACAATCTACCCAACTTATAAAAATTTCATCCTCGAATTTAAAATATGGCAGGGTTCATTCTATCCAATCTCACTTGATTACAGTCTAAAGGATTCCTCTCAAGTGAACATTGCGGTCTCTACCCAACTTAGAATTTACCCATCTATCATCTAAGGCTATACATCTCATAAAGCTATGCCCCAACTTATTTAATCATTTGATTGAATCCTCAAGTATTTAACACCAAACATATCACCTATGATATTCCCTTAATCATATATGAAAGGGTCATCAACAATGTGACCGGCCTGTGGGGTATATCTAGTACTGTCTATATAGCAAACTTATACCAAGCACGAGGTTTCGTCTTTCCGAAATAAGGGAAGACGAAGATCAATAATAAAGAGTTCAAGGGTGAGGTAATAGAATAGAAGTATCAGGATCAAGGCGTTTAACGAATTCAAATGGGATTTGTCAAGACAATTATGGATTGAAATCCGGTAATCCTTTATTCGCATGCTCGTATTAGTACAGTTATGTAACTAATACGATATGCGCAGACATATCTAGAGGAAAAGTATACTAGTCAACTATATATCTCAATCCACGTGAAGTAGTCGTATGAAGAGCAAACCAAAATGCACTAAGGTTGATCAGACCATAATACACTGATTCTGAATAGACAATTGTATTAGTGTGTCGACCCCATAATACATATGTCATGAACAAGCTCGATAAAAGGATAAGCTTGCAAAACTAGGCTATATTAGCAACATAAGTCAAGGTAGTACAACACTTATAAGTACGCTAGATGATGATGAAAGGAGGTACAACTTAATTCAAGTTCACTAAACAACCCAAAATAAGTGCAATAACAAAAGACTCTAAAATCTCTACAGTTATCAATTATAAGCAAGTTCAAAATTATATAGGTTAAGGCTGAGGTCACGAACCAATAGGCACGAGATAAAATAAATCTATAAACAGATAACTACGAAATTTATGCGCATTAGCTACTCCATGGGTCTGTGCGTCTTCCAAAGTCATCGCTGGAGCTTGTTCACGTTCTTGCAGTTGATTCCTCTGCTGCTGCTGGGCTTGCTGGAAGAGTGTTGCTTGTGGTATCAAAGGTGGCCTCGGCTGATACCCTCCTGGAGGTGGTGGTATGACTCCTTCAACTTCCGTTGGCGGTGCTCCCAATGCTGGATAGGTTGGCCTCGGTTCTGGTAACGCTTGTTGGTGAACCCTTGGTGCTCTTTCTCGACGCTCAGGGCATTCCCTTAATGAATGCTGACTGGATCCGCAAGCTAAACATACTTTCCTTTTTCGTCTGCACTCGTCCTCAACATGACCTCGCTTGCGACAATATTGACAGATAGGTAGTGCTTGTGGAGATGCTTCTGGTGGCTGGTGCATGTGAGGTCTCTTTGTAACTTTTTCCTGTGGTGCTCCGGCTGGTGCTGATGTGGACGATTGCTTCAGACTGGTCTCTCTCCTGATGACGCGCTCCATGCATCGGGCTGCAGCAAGGACGTCCAGGTAAGATGTAGGTGCAACGGATCCAATTAGTTTCTGTAGCTCAATGTTTAATCCGTCGAAGAACTTCTCAGCCTTCTCTTCTTCTGTCGAGATCAGGGTTGGGGCGAAGCGACTTAGACGAATAAATTCTGCGTTGTACTCTTCTACTGTCATACTGTCTTGAGTGAGGTGATTAAACTTGTCGCGAAGTTCTGATCGAGCGATGGCTGGTATGTACATCTCCTGAAAGAGTATGGAAAACTCTTCCCAAGTGACTCGGTCTGGTCCGAGCCGTGTCTCCTCAGATAGCCACCAGTGATGTACATTATCCGTTAACTGCATTCTGACGGGTCTCATCCAACGTTCCCGTAGAAGCTCAGCTGCTTCTAATTGATGTTGAGTGTTGGTGAGCCACTCATGAACTTCTGTGGGCTCCTCTTTACCTGAGAAGGTACGGGGCTTCAGCTGGCGGAAATCAGAAGTAGAGCCCGTCGTTGGTCGTCGTGCTGGTAGATTTGCCTGCTCTAGTGCGGTTACTAGGCTGCGACTCAAATTCTCTTGTTGAGCTTGCATTATTGCATAGATCATTTAAAATATCTGTTGCCCGTCCTTGGCTTGCCCTTGTGGAATTACGGGCATTGGTGGAGTAAACTGCGACAGAGGTGGGAGATCATCTTGCTGAATTCTCGAGGCGTGCTGACTTGCTTGATTGCGTGGTTGAGCTGCTTGACCTTCATCAACTGGTATTACTTCATCTTCGTTGGTTACCACAGCATCTCGTGGTGATCTTGCAGGAGTCTCGTTGTTTGATCGTGAATCCATAACTCTGCATCCAAAATAAACAATAAGAGGCGCTCAGGAATCAAGGTAGGATGCAAGTCAAGAATTTAATTTGAATCCGGTATAGATATCAAAAATGTTTCAAGCAAGTAGATGAGATCCTAGAAACTTATCATATTCTTATTGTAGGCTTGTTCGGTCCCTAAGTTGAAACCGAACAATTTAGTCGTTGACCTGCATGGGCCACCACAAAAACCATGTCACGCCCCAGTCCCAAAATACCGAGGGACCGGACGCGTGATAATGGCCAGCAGCACACACCGATGGACAAACCCAATTTAATGGATCCATCGGGGCATACTTAAGCTGTAGTACAACAATAATGGTCTAAATATACTAATCTCATCCACAGAATAAATACCACAATATCAGAATCATAAAGCAAGATCATATCTCAATAGAATATAAACTCAGAAAATAACCCGACAATGAGTCTGATACATCTGTCAAGACACAAGAATAAAGATAACTACAGCAATACTGAGTATGGAAACAGTATATACTCAGAAGATAACCTCGGAGATCACTCGTCTACGGAATCTGGTACTGCTCCAATAAATGCTCCTGTTCCTGCTTCTGCTCCTGCTAATGCTCCTGTGCTGTATAACTCTGGGTGGATCTCCTCCGCTAATCCTTGGGACATAATCCGGATCCAGGTCCTCAGGGGACATAACAAGGTACATAAAATACAAGCCATAATGATGCAGTAAAATAGTTAATAAAATAAATAGGGTAAATATGTAACCATCTATGTAAAGTGCAGGTGAGAACATCACCAGTACTCAGGCTGAGACTACTACAAGCTCTGTGTAGGGGAGCCGGTAGCAGTGATATCATGTAGTTGTCTAGCTCGGAGAGAGACTGAGACGCCGGCATATTATAAAATCAACCCGTAGCCTGGGTGTCTCTCCAGCAATAAATGAAACAAGATGGGAACACTATATAACCAGCTAAGTGAAATGCAAGATGAGAGCAGCACTAGAACTCAGGCTGAAACCACTACAAGCTCTGTGTCGGGGAGCCGGTAGCAGTGATATTATGTGGTCGTCTAGCTCAGCGAAAGACTGAGACGCCAGCATAATATATAAAATCAACCTGTAGCCTGTGTGTCTCTCTCCACCCAATGTAATCATACGTCTCATGTCTATGTGGCCCCATGTCCATGTCACGCACAATTATATCTAATGCAACAAGTCATATAGTATCTAGGAACATAATGTCAATGTCAAGTCCTGTATCCTATACAGAATCACCACGAATATCTCAGAAAGATCCTGTCCATGAATAGTGTCAAGTAACCTGGGTTATAATGTACTTGATAGGACAAGTACGAGAAAGATGGGGTCTCGGTATCCATGTCTAGATGACAATACACAACGCCGGGTACGGTGTTGGCACCCGACTGTGAATCGGACGCTAAGTAAAGTCGCACGGTCCTAGGTCAAGCATGAACCACAATAAATATATATATATATATAAGCCAAGGAAATAAGTAACAAAGACTACAAGTTTTGGCGAGGTACACTTGCCTGGGGTCCTGGCTCCAACTGTAGCTCTGGTCTCAGTGTGATTTGCAGGTACTACTCCGGTTACTGAAATAAATATTACCATTAGATTCAGAAAATATCAAATAGCTAAAAACGCCTGTCCTTAAGTCCAATTTGGACACAGGGGCAAAAATGATATTTCTGGGTCAAAGCGGGGTCCACATGTGGGCCACTTTGCACCGAAAAGCGTGTCAGGGTCAAAGGTCTCCAAATTTGTCAAACTTACTGTCAACAAGTCAGGAATGATGATACGAATCCAACGGAACTTTCAGAACTGGATTTCGATGAGCTGATCACAAAATCGCCCGTCAAGTGGAGCCTGTGGGGCCCACGATACGCGATTTTGTCAACTTTCTCATAATCGAACCAAACTTGGGTCACAGGACCAGCGTATCGCTATGAGTCCGATGGTGCAAGTTTCGTCTTGATCTGACGTGTGTACACAAAGTTATGACGTATTCCAGAACTGACGGTTATGGAACGGTGTCCGCGGATACGCGTTGATTCCGGTGTGCACGCACATCCAAATCAACTTCTGTAAAATCCTGCACGTCCGTATCGACAGCGTGCACATATCGGTGAAGACCGCACGCGACCAAGTCATCCCGCTTGGCGGGGCGTACTCGGTTCCGGGGTGAATCAGGGCGTTGTTTTTCCTGTTTTTGGATCGCGGTTCGCGATCGCCACAGGACGCGATGCACCGAGCGAGTTGCACGGGCACCGAGAGGGTCATACAGTCTATGCAACGCAACTGACGGAATCGAAAACGAAATTACCAGGAGAGAAAAAATACCTGAACAGGGCTCCAGAAAACCGAATTTCTCCGTGTCCGAGACGTGTCCGAGTCGTGTCCGGGTGCTGCGACCTAGGGTTAGGGTTTCGAGCTGCTGTCGGGGGACTGGACGGAGAGGTCGACGGGCGAGGGGGTCGTGCGGCGGACGCTGCGGTGGAGCAGAGCTCGCTGACCGGAGGGGGTGAACTGCACAGTCACGGTGGCGAGTTCACTGCATAGTCGGGCGGGGAAATGCCGACCGGAGCGTCGGCGTCGATTGCACAGCCGGCTGGCTGCGGGATGACAACCCTACGCCGGAGGGGCCTCGACCAGCCGTCGGGGTGGTCGCACAGCCGCTGCGGGGCCGAGCTGATGCAGTCGGCCGGGGGATTGGCTGCACCGCGGAGCGGTGCGGTGCGGGGGTTCTCCGCCGGAGCGAGGGTGCAGGGTCAGCCGCGGGGCCGGGCTGCAACGGTCGGACAGGGGTGCACGGCCAGGCCGGGGTCGAGGGCGGACAAGGGCGGTGCGCCGCCGGATCGGACCGGAGAGAGGTCAGGAAAAGGGGGGGTGGCGGCTAGGTTTAGGGCTAGGATTAGGGATTTGAGATTTTCCTTTTTTTTCTTTTCTTTTCTTTTCTTTTTCCTTTTTATTTTCTTTTTGGAGAAAACTAAGAAAATAGGCATTTATACATGCAGAAATTTGGGCTTGGGTTTGTCCTAGGATTTGGGCTGGGTCAACGCTCCTTGGGCTTGGCTTCGGCTCTCATGGGGATGTTGGGCGTTTGGCACGGGTTTAATTCGGTTTAAATCTACATCGATTTTCAGGACTTTAAAAATGATTTCGGAGTCCAATAAATTCTTCAAAAATTACCCTATGTCCGGTTTTCTATTTTACACCATAAAATATTATTTTTATAATATTTTAATAGGAATTAACAGCAAATAAAAATTATTTAATTACCATGAGCCTAGGTTTTAATTACAGAAAAATCCCGAAAATTCAGAAAATTGTAAAAAGTCCAAATTAATAATTCTTAAAAATCAGGGGGCTTACAGATCTCACACAAAGAACTTGTGTCTTTAGCATCAGAGCCGGAGCCTTATATGGAGCCGTATATGGATGTCCACGACCATAGTGATTACGACGACGGGTGCATGAACATGGTTTTGTTGCTGTCAGACCTAGTTTTGATTCGCATAATCATGATGCAGCTGAGGAGGCACCAAATGATGATGCTGTAAAGTTCATAGAATTACTTGAGAATGCAAGGACTCTATTATATCCTAATTGTGAGGATCATTCCCCATTGGAGGTGGTTACAAGACCATTGAGCTTCAGGTCCAATTTTAATATGTCAAAAGAATGCTACAACCGACTGATGGAGTTGATTATAGAGATCTTGCCGACGGGTGCTAAGTTACCTAAAGACTTCTACCGGTCTAAGAGGATGGTGAGATCACACTAGATGGAATACAAAAAAAAATTAATGCATATCGCAACGGGTGCATGCTGTACTACAAAGACGATAAGGATGAAGATCTGTAAAGATTGTTTAGTGTTGATCGCTAAAAGACAACTGGTACAGAAACTTTTGCCGGTACAAAAAAATTGATCGATTCGATGCACTACTTGCATTTAACGTCACGATTGCGGAGGTTGTTTATGGTGAAGAAGACTGCCGAAAACATGAGTTGGCACAGGCGAGAACAGATTGAAGGAATGATGGATCACCCATCCGATGGTGACATTCTTCCTCGCTAGCCATAGGAAGGGCGGTCAGCTCATCGATGAGACGACCCCGCAGAGCTATGTAAGTATTACTTTATGTTTTGTTAATTTTAATATAACTTAAAAAATATACAAATAAATATTCATGTAGTTAGTAATAAGTACCTTAGATATATATTAACAATTATGTATGATGAGTGGATAGTAAGTAGTACGCTTATCGAAAGATACGTATTTTTTTGGATGAGTATCTTAGGCTCCGTGAGTGGTCGACCCAGCCCACATATGGAGAGGTCGGTAGTTCCTCGCAGCCCCCTGCCCACTCATCTCTATCGGCTGACGAGATGTGGATGACCGTCGTTGGTGGTCTGCAGAGGGGTGCGTACTACGGTACTGGATCCTACGATGCCCATGTTTCATCCTAGTCCTCGAGGACCCCCTATGCCAGTATGCATACCACACATCCCTCCTGGGAGTCAGTACGAGCCTAGCAGGAGAGGGTTGACCATCAGATTATGTCTCTGCATGACGAGTTGCTGCAGAGGATTACGTCACAGCCCACACCGCAGACGGACGATACGACGATCCTAGCACATTTTGATTCACTTGAGCGTAGCATGACAGAGCTGAGGGATCTGAAAATGTCGATAGTGCACAACGTAACGGTGCTACAGGGGCACATGTAGCCATGAGCGATGCACTAACGAGGCTACAGATGACACAAGTTCAAATGATACAGTCAGTGGAGTAGAGTACTGTGAGGATGTTATCTGTCATGGATACTTGCAACGCTCGACTGACAGGGTTGGAGCAGATACGTCCTCTTGGTCCACCGACATCGACATCTACATCGATTACACATACTCCTTTATCGGGTGCCATGGTGATTTCATCGGAGCAGTGGCCTCGTTGATATCCCAGCTTGACCGCGGTGCTCCTCCTGATCATCAGTAGTTTTTCTTTCAAAGAGGCTGCTTATCTCCTAGGACTGCGGTGCTCCTCCTCCGGATCAACAGTAGTCCTAGTTAGGATAGTTTATTTGTTTTCAGACTTTTGGCCCATGATCTTGGGTCATTTATGTATTGAGATAGTGTTTCAGACTTTATTTGTTCACATCCAGTACCAGTTGTGATGCTTACCGTATGTTTTTTTTTAGAATTAGTTTGTATGATGCATGTGAATTTGATAGATATTTATTTTCATACTTTATTTATTGAGAATGTGTCTATTTCTTTTAATTTAATTTAATTATTTATATTTAATGCATGAAAATTTACCGGTGTTGTGTATTCCACCGAAGGGGTCGACGAACCCAGAAAATTCATCGAAGGGTTGTTCCGGGTCTTTCTATTTTTATGAACTGTGATATTGCAAGGATATATGACAAACAACAAGCATACATTTATTTCAGTATTTTTTATAATTTTTTTTTACAATTTAGTGACGTTTAGCTACGTTTAGCGATGTTCAGAGATGTCGCTAAATACGTCGCTAAATGTATAAGGACATCGCTATTTTTGTCGCTAATCGTCGCTAAATTGCTGACATGATAGTATTTACCAGGTTAGTAGAACGTCCCTAAATGTGTTACAAAACGTTGCTAAATAGAAAAATATTAGCGACATTTAGCAACACATGACACGTTGCTAATTTAGCTAAGTTGCGTCGCTACATGTCGCTAAATATAAAAATATTAGCGACACAGATACGTCGCTAGTAAACGTCGCTATAGCGACGTTTTTCATGTTAGCGACTAGCTTAAACGCGACTTCAATGAAACGTCGCTAATTACATCGCTAAATTTTATTAGCGACGTTTAAATGCCATTTATCGACATTTTCATACGTCGCTAATTTGACTAATTCTGGTAGTGAGAATGTAACTTTAGTGACTCCCAATGGCAAGATATGATATTTGACTTCTATAAAGAAATAGAAGGCATATACATAGGAGTAGAGTGATGGATAAAAGAACTAAATGTGGATGCCTTAAAATACTATGATTTATTAGTCTTTCCCTGCCATAACAACATGATATTCATATTCAAGGTCTTTAATAGAATAACATGTTATGAAAAGATATATCCTTATGGTTCTCATAATTAAGGATAATATTTTAACACCCGTTTGAGAACCATAAGAATGTGTCTTCTTGCAACATGTTATTCTTTCAAGGATCCTGAATGGTGAACACTGAGTTGCCACGGTAGTGAAGGGAGTAATAAATCATAGTATATTAAGGAGTGCATATTTAACTCTTACGACCATCACTTTACTCTTATGTATTTGCCTTCTATTTTTTTATAAAATCTAACACGACATATCGTGCCATTGGAAACCACTAAAGTTACAGTCATGTCTGTAGCCAGTCCACGAAAATATTTTATAAGTTCTTGGGAGACTAGCTAAATGAAAATAAACTAAAAATTATATTAAGAGATTTGTGTGTGTGAGAGAGATACACATCAGAAGAGAGATTAAAGCTCGATATTGTAGGTTTTTAAGCAATAAACAAAGGAGTTAAGTGATCATGCAAGTTAAATTATAACAAAGATTATATAAAAAAATTATCAAATTAAGTAAAGGCTCAGAACATCAACCAAACTTCATTCATTTCTTGCTTACACTGCATAGGACACTCGTAGTTTTGCTCATATGTAGTATCATCAGCTCCCATCATTGCAAATTTGAAGAACTAAAAGAACCCGATAATGTAAAGCTAGAAAAAGTAATCAGTTGTATAATAGAAAAGAGTGCATGGTCGTCGCACCATCATTGCCAACTTTGGAGGAAGGGACATCCATAGGGTCATTGTCAAGTTCAGATTACTAATTTTAGCCACGTCTGGTCATTGATAAGTCCAGACTCCTAATTTTAGTCTCGTTTAGTCATTGTCAAGTTCAGACTGCTAATTTTAGCATAGCCAGGTCATTAACAAGTCCAAACTCCTATTTTTTACTCTCTTAAAGGAGTACCTGATAGTTTTTGTTCGAATATTTTTGTACAAGCAATTCGTATACATTCACACCACAGAGGTACTCTATAACAAGTGTTTTGTGATTCTTTCGTAGTTGTAATTATTATTTAATACCTCAACTTAACATATCCCAACAGAGTTATGTTAATTTCCTTTGAATATTACCGAGGAGTGAGACAAAAGGGTGTAGCTAGTATGGCCATGTTTGTACAGTAACCTCAGTTACCTATAAGATTATCATCCCAAGAACATTTTGACAGAAGTATTGTATTTAAGATTATTTATTTCGAAAGGGTCAAGTACTATTAGTCATACTGCTTGTATGCCTAGCTATTCCCATACGTCTTTGGACAGTAACTCATTCAAAAGGGCTCAAACAAAAATGATGCAAAGCCAAGCTACTCAAAGAGGAGTGCTTAGTGAATAGCATGCTCTGATACATGATTCAAAACCAATCTACATATCATGCTCTGATACAAGTACCTAGCATAACCGAGCAACATAACATACTATACAAATATGATAAATATTGCCAAATAATCAAAAGAAAATCTAGCATCCAATTAAAGCACCCAACCAAACCAAGTTGTCAAGCATTACAATTAAGGACTTACAAGATCTTAAACTATAGACACTTCAAACCATAGTCATATAGTAGTACTGCTACTAAACAGAAATGCTAATGCATAGAAATACTGTGCGTTGTTGAAAGATGTATACAATGAATAGATAAATTTTACACATTTGATGATCACTTTATTTAGTAAGCAGATAAAATGACTCCGGAAATATCTTTTCTTGGGACAAAAGATTTATACAAAAATATGGATTCTTCTGTGAAGACTGTTGGAGTGGATGAGGTTTCCAACCTATGTGAAAAATATTCAGGAGTGTGACGAGCGCCGTGTATTAGAATATTTATGGTAAACAAATATTATATTGGACTGAAAGTTCGAGCATATACAGTTGTGTGGATACATCAGGCAATTCGTTGACGAGAACGTGTACAATCACGTTGTCAGTATTGAGCACGCGAGGACACTATGGGATAAGCTAGAATCTTTATATGCAAAGAAGATCGGGGTAAATAAATTGTTCCTGATCCGGATGATGATAGATCTGCGGTACAAAGATGGGACATCCATTACTGATCATTTGAGTGAGCTCCAAGGCGTGGTTGACCAGCTATCCTCGATGGAAGTCAAGTTCGACGACGATGTTCAGGGACTATGGTTGTTGTATACATTCCTAGCCTCGTGGGAGACCGTACGAGTGTCTATGATTGCTTCTACTTTGGAAGGCGTGGTCAGTCTGGAGTTTGCCAAGAGCGGGGTACTGAATGAAGAGATGCAGAGACATATTAGGCCACTTCATCCACATCCTACTCAGAGGCACTTGTTTCAGAGAGCCGCGGAAGGGATAAAAGCAGGGGTCCAGACGGTGGCAGAGACAAAAGTGGAAGAAGTTCCAAGGGTCAGTACGAGGATTCGGTGTGTTACCATTGTGGGAAGAAGGGTCACATCAAGTGGAACTATTTCGCTTGAAAGAAAGAGAAGAAGGGCGACAAGAAAAAGCAGGGCGAGAACACTACAACGGCAGCCTCGACAAATGGAGGCGATCTAATCATTGTAGGATTTGCGGTAGTTATAAACCTTGCCTGCGATGACAACTATTGGCTGATGGACTCAGGTGCTTTAGCGCACGTATCTCACAACATGGTACTATTGGCTACATACACAACAGATGACTGTGGAGTGTTGAAGATAAGCAATAGAGATGTATCGAAGACAATTGGTATTGGAGATGTGCACTTCAGGACAAAGACGGGTGTAGTTCTTGTTCTGAAAGATGTTCGTCATGTCCCTGATATCCGTTTTAACCTGGTGTCGGTTGGAAGGTTGGATGACGAAAATTTCTTCAATATCTTTGGGAACATTCAGTGAAAGATTTTGAGAGGTTCGATGGTGATTGCTAGAGGAAGCAAGAGGTCGGACTCTATTATTTGGAAGGGAGCACACATGGGACACATGAGGTGAATGCAGCTACTGATGAGTCTACCGAGTTATGACACAGGCGGCTCCGCCACATTAGCGAGAATGGGATGATTTACTTGGTGAAAAGAAAGGTGATTCCATGAATTAAGTCTACAAACCTGGAGAGGTGCATGCACTGTTTGTGGGGAAGCAAAATATGGTGTCTTTTTAAAATCACCCAAGTTCAAGAAAGTCGGCGTTGCTCGAGTTGATTCACTCGGATGTCTGTGGTCCTATGAAGGTAAAATCTATTGGTGGTGCTTCTTACTTTGTAACTTTTATTGATAATTATTCCAGGAAGGTTTGGGTCTATACCTTAAAGACCAAGGATCAGGTGCTGCCAACTTTCAAGGAGTTTCAGGCCTCCGTTGAATAAAAAATGGGCAAGAAGTTGCTATGTGTTCGATCCAACAATGACGGTGAATATATTGGTCCATTTGATGCATAGTACAAAGAGCAAGGAATATGACATTAGAAGACTCCGCCAAAGATACCTCAGCTTAATGGTGTAGCGGAGCGGATGAATATGACGCTGATGGAGAGGGTACGGTGTTTGGTGTCAGAACCAAACTTGCCGGGCAGCTATTGGGGTGGGGCTCTTTATACAGCTACTTATATTATTAATTTATCTCCTGGTGCTACTTTGCAGGGTGATGTACCTGACAAAGTATGGTACGACAAAGGGCCGTCATATAATCACCTGCAAGTGTTTGGTTGCATGGCCTTCGTGCATGTACCGAAGGATGGGAGGTCCAAACTTGAGCCGAAGATGTGGCGGTGTATCTTTGTCGGTTATGGTCGGGATGAGTTGGCTATAGACTCTACGACCTAGTGGAAAGAAAGCTCTATAGAAGCAGGGATGTGGTATTCGTCGAGGATCAGACCATGACCAATACTCAGAATTCTGAGATACCTTCTGAGGCTGAGAAATTGCCTGAGTTAGAGTCAGTTCACTTCGAGCAGTTTTCTTAGGACATCGTAGAGAATCCAGTTATAGGGGAGCCAGTACATAAAGTTTCTCCTAACCTTTATCATCAGCCTGTTGATAGTGGTCAGGGTTACCCTTAGGAGGATGAGCAATCTGAGAAGGTAGTTCCTGAAGGGGAGAAGGTTGTTAGTATACATCCAGCTCCATTGGTTCTATTGAGGAGAAGCGATAGAGAGCGTCGACCATCTACGAGATACTCACCGGGTGAGTATATGCTACAGACTGTCAGGCGAGAACCCAAAAGTTTTACAGAGGCTATGGAAGACGAACATATGTATGAGTAGATGGAGGCCATGCAGGAGGAGATTAGTTCCTTGGAGGCCAACTCTACTTATGATCTGTTACGATTGCCAAAGGCCAAGAAGACTTTAAAGAATCGATGGCTGTTCAGAGTGAAGCAGACAGATGATGCTACTTGCCCTCGATACAAAGCGAGGTTGATAGTTAAAGGCTACGGTCAGCAAAAAGGCATAGATTATGATGAGATTTTTTTGCCAGTTGTCAAGAAGTTGTCTATTCGAACGGTTCTAGCATTGGCATCCAGTTTCAACTTGGAGATCGAGCAAATGGATGTAAAAATGGCATTCCTCCACGACGATCTTAAGGAGGAGTTATACATGGAGCAACCAGAGGGATTCTGTGAGAAAGAAAAGTCACACTTGGTCTTCCAGTTGAGGAAGAGCTTGTATGGTCTGAAATAGGCTCCGAGGGAGTGGTATAGGAAGTTTGAGTCCTTTATGGGAGAGCATGGTTACACACGGACGACGTCGGACCACTGTATATTTGTGAGGTACTTTGTCGAGAATTATTTTATTATTTTACTGCTCTATGTTGATGATATGCTACTGGTGTGTCAGAATGCCACTAGGATATCGGAGTTAAAGTGCCAACTGGGTGTGGCTTTCTCTATGAAGGATTTGGGCTCAGCGAAGACTATTCTTGGGATAAAGATCAGCCGAGAGAGAGAGAGAGAGAGAGTCCAACTTGCTACACTTGTCCCAAAAGAAGTACATTCACCGGATACTTTAGCGTTTCGGGATGGACGAGTCAAAGAAAGTGAGTAACCCACTTGCGGCTCACTTTAAGTTCACTGAGTAGCAGTGTCCATCTACCGAGGATGACAAGAAAGATATGGAGCAGGTTCCATATATCTCAGCTGTGGGAATTCTTATGTATGCTATGGTGTGTACGAGGCCAGACATCGCTCACGCAGTTGGCACAGTTAGCAGATATACTTTCAATTCGGGAAGGGTACATTGGAGTGGATCAAGTGGATTCTACGATATCTTCAGGGCACTACCAATTGGAGACTTTCTTTTGGTGCTGACGAGCCAAAGCTGGTTAGGTTACTGACGTTGATATGACTGGAGATGTAGACATGAGGCGATCGACTTCGGACTATGTGATGATGTTTGATGGTGGAGCAGTATCTTGACAGTCGCGATTGCAGAAGTGTGTTGCCTTGTCGACGACAGAGACATAGTATATTGCGGCGACGGAGGCTTGCAAGGAGTTGTTGTGGATGAAGAAGCTGTCGCAGAAAATTTGGCTAAAGCAAGAGCAGTATCATTTGCTTTATGATAGTCAAAATGCTATTCATCTTATGAAGAGCCAAACATTTTGTAGCCGGTCCAAGCACATTGAGACCCGGTATCATTGGATACCGGATGTTGTGAAAAAGAAGGAAGCGACGCTTGAGAAGATTCATACAGATGACAACGGAGCAGACATGTTCACAAAGATCCTTCCAAGAAAAAAAGTTTGAGTACTGTAGGAGGATCGTCGGGACGATGACCCCCCTCCACATAGTTGTGAAGGAAGATATTTGTTGGAGTGGATGAGATTCCCAACCTATGTGAAGAATACTCCGAAGTATGACGAGCGTCATTCGTGTGTCGAAAAAGCTCGAAAAGTGCATCGATTGTCGTGTCTTGGAACATTTATGGTAAGCAAATATTATATTGGATTTCCATATTTGACTTTAATTATATATTTATGATTGGATCTTTCATTTATTAACTTTTCATATAATTAGATTTTTAATTTATGACAAGTCAATTTATGATTTGATTTCAATTAAATATATGATTGAATATAATTAGATTTCCATAAATTTTTTTGGCTTCCATATACATATTTTCATATGAAAACCCTAATTCATGCAAGAGTTTATATAAATGATCATGCAATATATAACAACAAGAGAAAAAATAACTAAGAGAAGAAAAAATGTGGCAAGAGTGCCATTGCAACTTTGGAGAGAAGAAAGAAGAATTTGAGGCCGTTTCGGAGAAGGAGATCAATTTGGGGTATTTCTGATATTCTGGCAAGAGTGCCATTACAACTTTGAAGAGAAGAAAGAAGAATTTGAGGCCGTTTCGGAGAAGGAGATCAATTTGGGGTATTTCTGATATTTTTTTTTCTTCGTGGTTTTAATCTATTTGTTTTCAAAGTGTTGTGGTGATCCGTGTTGGATTGGTGAGGAGCTTGTTAAGGGTGTAATATCTTTATTCCATTAGTGGAGGTTCCTGCGAGACTGTGCCAATTTTTGCTCGGTTCACTCACCCTACCCGTAACGATATCCCTAAACGAAGGCGACGACTCCTAGATCATATCTCCTCTTCATTCCGTCTTGAATGACAAGCACTAAGAGCAAAGTATGAACTTTCCCTTAGATTTTCTATGGACAAGCATCTTGAATCTCCAACTTGTGCTCTTTTTTGTGCATCAACCATAGTTGAGAAATTCTAGTTTGGATCATATGAATTCCTAAATAGAAAATCCTAAAATAGAAACCCATTACCTAATAGCAACACCAATTATAATTGTTAAACTAAATATTTAATATAGATTTGCAAATCTAATCAAATTAATATAGATTTTTAAATTGTATCAAATCAAATCATTGTCATATTTGAATTTAAAAATTTATTGTTACCAAATTCAGACCGGATCCAACGTGACCCTGATACCTAAGAAGGAATGATCAGACATTACCCACTAACTAATAATATCACCAAACGGGCCAACTGTGCTGTTAGGTTATCATCATCACTTACTCTGTTTACATGAGCATGCTGCATGACCTATTGCAACCTCATTGGACATTAATAAATTGTATATACATCAATGTGACTCAAATGGGCCCACTAATCAATTCAACCTAGGTAAAACACCGTTTAAAGCAAACCATGACAAACACATGATGTTCTCCTTGTAGGAGTAGGACCTAAATTTTAGCTTGGCGAGCTTCCAGTCATTCTTGTGAATGCTACATCTCAACACACTGACAATGAGTTTGTATCTAGATTTTAGCTGTTTAATATAGGTAATTTACTATATATGACGTCCATCTAACCTATATAATTAAGATCTCTAATATACTCCTATCATGTGCCTAATTAGCAGAGTTTCGGCAACTTAATTACTGCGTAGTGTAACTTTAACAGGCATTTACTTGTGGTAAGTCAATTTCCGCATGTAACATGAAAACTTCGGACTATATGATCGATAAAGATTGCAAGTTAGTGTTTCTTAATTTCTCGCCCTACAATGAGTATGCTAACTGTATTGAATGATTCTATTTCGTTTTCTTTCACTCAGAGGCCTCATAGCTATTTTCGAGAAACGTCGACACATATTAAATTTTTTTTGTTTATAATAAATATATTTATAGTTTTAAAATATTATATATTAATACTAAATGTCATAAATATTATGATTCACCTATCAGTTTAAGTTAAGTGATTAATTAATTGAATTAGTTTCGTAAATATAATATGTTGTCACTAAGATCAATTATAATAAAAGTTCTAATGGACCTATTTGCGTTTGAATCTGATTTTTTTACACATCTCAAAGTCGCATAAAGATTTCAAGATTCAAGATAGACCACATGAGGAGGTTCACTACCAAAATATGATGAAATAGCGACGTTTTTAGCGACGTCAAAGTAAAACGTCGCTAATATTAAAAATTTCAGCGACTCCAAAATAAATGTCGCTATAAGTTGCTGTTTGGCGACATATAGCGACTATAATTTAGTTTTTTAAAAGAATAGTCGCTATAAGCTTATTTAAGGTCGCTAAACGTCGCTGAGTTTTATGATTTAGCGACGTTTAGCGACGTTTTTAGCGATGTCTATAACGTCGCAAAATATTTTTATTAGTGACGTCATAAGTTGACGTCGCTAAACGTCGCTAAAATTTTAATATAGGTTTCGATTCCCCCCTTCTGTCGAAATCTTTTCCCAATTTTTCAAAAACTTCCCTCTCTTCTCCCCCCCCCCTCTCCGGCGAACTGCACCCTCCGGCGTCCTCCACAGCGGCTTACTCCAGCGTAACCCTCATCATCCTCCTCCTCTAGGTAAACCCTAACTCTCTCTCTCTCTCTCCCTCTCTCTCTCTCTCAGGATACGGCATGACACAGACACTGACACAGACACGACACACACACGTGACAAACACTTGACACAGACACACACACACACACACGTGACAGACACGACATGACACTAACCCTAACCCGATCTCTCTCTCTCTCTCTCACACACACACACACACACAGATGCACATGACACTGACACAAAAACGACACACACACACACTGACACTGACAAGACACAGACTGTCACAGAGGGTGTAAACCCTAATCCTAACCCTAACCCGATCTCTCTCTCTCACACACACACACAGATGCATACGATATGACACTGACACGACACACACACACAGACACAGACACGACATAGACTGTCACAGAGGGTGTAAACCCTAACCCTAACCCTAACCCGATCCTCAAAAGACAACACATTACTACGAAGTTCTACTTAAGTAGGTTTAGTGCATGTTTGGGCCTTCCCATTGGAAGGATTGTCATGTAGTAATTTTGGACCATGTTTTGGGGCCTTGTCCGTTTGAGGGGTCTAGGACAATCGTCAAGCTTGCCCCCCTAATATTGGTCGGCCCTGGCTTCATCCCAAGTAGATTGATAAACTTGTCATGGTCAAGATATTCGTCCTTAACACCCTAACCCTAACTTACGTTTTATTTATTTAGATTGGGTTAGGGGTATTTGTGATTAACCACAATAAGAAAGGTTTAGACGGTTCTATTTTGCGAATCGGTCAGTTCAGTTTTGAACTCTTAAATTCTTGTTTACAACTTGAATTAATTAACAATCAACTTGTATAGTTACATTTGGGCCAATTTGTTTAATGACTTAAGTCTTATAAAAATTAGGTTTAGAAGGATTCATATTAAAATTTGACAAAAAAAATGACTTAAGTCTTCGTAGTAATTTGATTTATAGGCCGATACTTACAATGGATCCTCCCTGATCACCAATGCAAGGATCGTCTATTGAGGATCCTCCACCTCATCGAAACCCAGCTCCACAACATATGCATCTATGGTGGCAGTTTCTTGACTTAAGGAGCCTTCTCTGACTTGGTGTATGGGGCTTCAAATAGCAGGTATTGTCAGTACAAACACCAGATGTACAGGGATGAGGTTGATAAAACATTCAAGGGCATTGTGTATAAAGTTAGAGCAGTTCTTACCTTCCTCCAGAGAATCACACTGTATTTAACAATGAGTATATATGCTAGGACTAGGAGTATCAGTGCATGTACTGTATTTAACGATGAGTATATACTTGAACGAAGTCTATTTATTTTTACAGAAGTATCTAAAAATGGATATAAATTACTATCTGCGTCATCGTTCGTGGATGTACAACCGTCATCTTGATGACATGTGCGGTGTGCGGGATAAATTCATTGAGGGTGTACAGCAGTTCCTGCAGTTCGCCAAGGAGTTCCCTCAGTACATGGACGGTAACAAAATTAAGTGTTTGTGTGTGAGATATCGCAACTTGAAATATCATTCAGAAGTGGAAGTGTCACGCTCTAGTCCCAAAATACATAGGACTAGCACACGTAAGCATGCCAGCCGCATGGATATGGCAACTCCAATATATGGAAACCATAACCCATACGTACGCTGTAATATGAATATCAAATCCACAAGTGGTATAAAATGTATCACAAGTCACATGGTACAACATAAATCTCATCCACAGAAAATCAATATAAATAAATAACCAACGTCTATATAACTAGATCTCAATAAGAAGTATCTAAAGATGACAGTCGGATGGAAACAAATTCACTACCAACTCGAATATAAGATAAAATACAATATAAGTATACCTCAACAAACACAATATAAGAATACCAGCTAACAATCATGGGCTCGAAGAGAAGACATCCTCGAAACATATGTAACCATCTGAATCTGCACCCCTGCGAATACTCAAGAACAGCGACACCTGGAAGGGCCAGGTCCTCAGAGGGACGTAACAAGATACATAGAAACAAGCCAATTTGAATACAGTAAACATGCATAATATTTGAAAATATATAAGTACGCTGTACAAGACAATCTATATGAATGCAAATGAGGACAACTTTTCGACGTATGGGCAAGGGTAGGCTACTCGATCTACCTCACAACTCACACACACGTCAGTGGACATCAGAAATTGACATACCGTGGGGGTAGCGACCAGCGAGACTCCAGAAATCGACATACCGCGGGGGTAGCGACCAGCGCGACACACGCCCGTAGTGCGAGCTATATACTATGGTTTACCAGAGTGGTTAAAAGCCCATACGTCTAATGATTGTCCTCTCATGATACTAGGTGTCAAGTGTGTGTCAACATATCTAATATATATAGTAATGACTGAACGAACTACACATGCAATGAATATAACTGAACGAAACTACATAGGCAATGAATAAACAGAAATATAAATAGCATGCAAAGCACTGTAAACAATTTGGCAAGGTATCTTGCCTAGTCTGAAAAGGATGAAGTCCCAACTCAAGACGTCGTCTGATCTACCCGTCACATAAATTAAATAAGTTAGGTTACAAAAGTGGGTGAATAGGTTCCTCCATTTTAATCTATTTTAATTCTGAATAAAATAATCTAAAATAGTATTTTAATCTTATTATAATCTAATTTTATTGTTAAGCTCTAATTTTGGTCCAAAGAAATTCAACTTTAAGGATTTGTGATCCGTGGCGCGCAAATCGAGGCAATCCGTTGACCAAAAAATCAACCGACTCAAATCTTAGATTTGTGTATGGAATCCTATATATTTCAATGCTACATGAACATTGGAATAGACGATTTCATAAAATCACAAGTCAGTAAAGAGTTATGGCCACAAGGACGCACAAATGACAGTTTTCGGTGGTTTTCTATTTACGTCTACGTTGCACAAATTTTACAGTAAAATAAACTTATATTTTAAATTCTGTAAAAATATTTTTCTAGAATTTTATCATGTCATATTTCCAAAACTTCAAACGGTTTGTAATTCCGAGTTCGGGATCTCCCGAAATCTCGAAAATACCAAAACGCGTCTGATTTCATACAGCTGGCACTTTTAGAATTTTCTGGAAAAATAGGTTCTGAAATTATTAAAATAATTTATATATTCAAAAAACTAACCTTGATATGCTTCTAACAAAAAAAACTGGAGCATGTTTGGAGTCCGGAGCTAAGAGATATCGTCTTTTTAAGTATTTATGACGAATTTTGACTCTTTTTGGACGAAAAAGAGGTGAATTTGGGAAAGAAAAATATGAAGGATGAGGTATTTATAATGGTGGAGACTACTTAATTAAATACGACTAGGATTGGCTAATTTGAATATGAATAGGATTATTTTAAATAAGGATAGGATATGCGTGAAGTTGCTTTCCTAGTAGGCTCAGGATTTGAATTAATTTAAAAATAGAGTTTAAGTTTATCTCAATAATTTATAATCTTAAATAGAATTAAAGATAATACAAATAATTTATATATAATCTTATTAATATCTATTAACACTAAATTAACATATATCTAATATTAAGACTATATATAACCAAATAAATCATAATTAATTTCAAAAATCTAAATAAATTTCTTAAAATTCTAAATAAATTATAGAAAAAAATATAATTAAATATTTTAATCTAAAATAAATATTTGGTAGGAATAACATGCAAGTATGGTCTCAAAGTAAATCATAGAAGTCCTAAAAATTTATGTTTCCTATGTTTTAATTACTTAAAAATTCTAGAAAAATCTTCAAAAATCTAAAATAACCTAAAAATGATTCTAAATAAATATTTATATAAGTAAATATATCAAGAAATTCATTTTCTAATTAACTAAGAGAATACTCTAAAGAAATTCAATATCTTTAATAAATATAATAATATAAAATATACACAAAATATCTATTTTGGGTGAGGGGGTTTACAATCTACCCAACTTACAAAAATTTTGTCCTCGAAATTAAAATAGGACATGGTTTCTCTCTATCTAATCTCACTTGATCAAAATCTATAAGAATTTACCTCAAGTTTAACAATGCAATTTCTACCCAACTTAGAATTTACCCACCTATCAAATAAGGCTATACTTTTAAGAAAACTATTTCTCAAATTATTTAATCATGTTATTCAATCCTTAGAAATTATAACACCAAACATATCACCTATGGTATGCCCTTAATCAATTATAAAAGAGAGTCACTAAGTCATGTGATTAGCCTTTTATGGGGTATATCTAGTACTATCAGTGTGTCAACTTATAGCAAGTACGAGGTTTCGTCTTTTCGAAATAAGGGAAGACGGAGAGCAATAATAAAGAATTTAAGGTGAAGGTGATAGAATACAAGTACGAGGTCCAAAGAGATTAAGGAATTCGAAAAGAAAGTTGTCAGGGCAGTTGTGGATTAAAATCCTATTTTTGGTAATTTCCTATTTACATGCTCGTATCAGTACAGTTACGTAACCGATACGATATGTCAGACATGTCTAGGGGCAAGTATATTCGTCTACTACCATATATCTCAATCCACGTAAAGTAGTCATGCGAAGAGCGAACCAAGCACACTAAGGTTAGCTAGACCTTAATACACCATTTCTGATTAGACAATTATATCATTGTGTGCACCCAATAATACATATGTCATGAGCAAGCTTGATGAAAGAATAAGCTTGCAAAAACTAGGCTATAATAGCAGCATAAGTCAAGGTAGTACAGAAAATATAAGTACGTTAGATTATGATGAGAGAAGTTATAAAATAATCCAAGTTCACAAAGAAGATAAGACTCTTACAATCTTTACAGTTGTCATACTAACTTCTTGTCTAAGTCGATAGTCGACCAAATAGGGGTATGGGCTTCTAGGTTCTACAGTCTGATTAAACACTGTCATCTTATGCTAGCATACAGGTAATGTCATTCAGTTAGACTTCAATAATAGGTCAAAAGACTATGTGATACTAGGTTGTGAGGCACACTACCCAACTTAAAATAATAAACTAATATTGTACTGTCTTAAGAATACCGTAGAAACTCCTATTAAGGTCTACGAGAAAGGGTCTTGGTACTTATTAGGGTATCCCCTTACATTACATAGGTCATGGTCGTCTTAAGTCTTAGTCATAGCGCTTATAGAGCAAGTGTCAATAGTAAGAATGGAAAGTTACTGGCCTTCAAGAGAAAAGGGGATATAACTCGTATCGAGGTGTGGTACAAGTTACATAATTGAAACTAAGGAATAATCATTAGGTCACAATCTACAAGGATAACTTAAACCATCAAGTTCTAACTACTAAGCACAGGGATTCAAAATTCAAGTTTACAACTATAATCCTAGCAAGCTATATATAACATAGAATAAAATCACTTGGTCTATAATCAGAGAGGTTTAGGTGGCACGAATTGAAAGATGAAGGAAAGAAATTTAGTCGTCTCACTAATAGCGAGCGCTAAGGGTTCAGAGGAACAAGTCATAAAACTAAATAGAAAGACTTTAGATAATGTCATGGTTTCTCTAAGGGAAAGGTGGTATGCTAATCTCCGTGTTCGAGGTATGATTAAGAAAATATTCTATGCATTGCTCTTGGATTTCTAAGGTACTGTCTGCTAATCTCAAGACAAGTATCTAAATTTATAGTTCTCCAATACTATCTAACTATGAAGGTTAGGTTCAGTCCTAATATTCAATTTTGGTTTTCTATTGGTTCCTCAATACTAGGGTCAAACATTATGGTAAAACTTCTAACTAAATCTAGTAATGTCTATACTACTCTCAAGTCTCATAATACATCAAGGGGTAATGGTAAACCAATCTATAGATATAAGGAGTTCTAGGGTTCACTAGATATTCTAAACTTAATGGTGTGTCAACACTCTAGTTGTACTCTTAATAGGAAGGTTACCCTACTTATCATCTAGCGACTGGGACTTCTATATTCTAGGAGGGGGCTATACTCAAAAAATTATCAGGGAAGTACAAGAATCAAGCAGGATACAATTATTCGAATAGAATGGACTTGAAGGAAAGTGAATCATAGTCAACTGTGGATGAGATACTATACTCTATTCCTAGGTGCAGGCTTGTTCGGTACAATAACGTAATCGAAACAATATACTCTCGACCTGCATGGGCCACCACAAAAACATGTCACGTCCCAGTCCCAATATACATAGGATTATGACACGTAAGCATGCCAACCGCATGGATATGGCAACTCCAATATATGGAAACCATAACCCATACGTATGATGTAATATGAATATCAAATCCACAAGTGGTATAAAATATATCACAAGTCACACGGTACAACCTAAATCTCATCCACAAAAAATCAATATAAATAAATAACCAACGTCTATATAACTAGATCTCAATAAGAAGTATCTAAAGATGACAGTCGGATGGAAACGAATCCACTACCAACTCGAATATAAGATAAAATACAATATAAGTACACCTCAACAAACACAATATAAGAATACCAGCTAACAATCATGGGCTCGAAGAGAAGACATCCTCGAAACATATGTAACCATCTGAATCTGCACCCCTGCGAATACTCAAGAACAGCGACACTTGGAAGGGCCAGGTCCTCAGAGGGACGTAACAAGATACATAGAAGCAAACCAATTTGAATACAGTAAACATGCATAATATTTGAAAAATATATAAGTACGCTGTACAAGACAATCTATATGAATGCAAATGAGGACAACTTTTCGATGTATGGGCAAGGGTAGGCTACTCGATCTACCTCACAACTCACACACAAGTCAGTGGACATCAGAAATTGACATACCGCGGGGGTAGTGACCAGCGCGACACACGCCCATAGTGCGAGCTATATACTATGATTTACCAGAGTGGTTAAAAGCCCATACGTCTAATGATTGTCCTCTCATGATACTAGGTGTCAAGTGTGTGTCAACATATCTAATATATATAGTAATGACTGAACGAACTACACATGCAATGAATATAACTGAACGAAACTACATAGGCAATGAATAAACAGAAATATAAATAGCATGCAAAGCACTGTAAACAATTTGGCAAGGTATCTTGCCTGGTCTAAAAAGGATGAAGTCCCAACTCAAGGCGTCGTCTGATCTACCCGTCACATAAATTAAATAAGTTAGGTTACAAAAGTGGGTGAATAGGTTCCTCCATTTAAATCTATTTTAATTCTGAATAAAATAACCTAAAATAGTATTTTAATTTTATTATAATCTGATTTTATTGTTAAGCTCTAATTTTGGTCCAAAGAAAGTCAACTTTAAGGATTTGTGATCCGTGGCACGCAAATCGAGGCAATCTGTTGACCAAAAAATCAACCGACTCAAATCCTGGATTTGTGTATGAAATCATATATATTTTAATGCTACATGAACACTGGAATAGACGATTTTATAAAATCATAAGTCAGTAAAGAGTTATGGCCACAAGGGCGCATAAATGACAGTTTTCGGTGCTTTCCTATTTACGTCTACGTTGCACAAATTTTACAGTAGAATAAACTTATGTTTTAAATTCTATAAAAATACTTTTCTAGAATTTCATCATGTCAGATTTCCGAAACTTCAAACGGTTTATAATTCCGAGTTCGGGATCTCCCGAAATCTCGAAAATACCAAAACGTGTTTGATTTCAGACAGCTGGCACTTTTAGAATTTTTTGAAAAATAGGTTCTGAAATTATTAAAATATTTTATATATTCATAAAACTAACCTTGATATGGTTCTAACAAAAAAACTGGAGCATGTTTGGAGTCCGGAGCTAGGAGATATCATATTTTTAAGTTGTCATAACATACTACAAACTGAGGCTGAATTTATGACGAATTTTGACTCTTTTTGGACCAAAAAGAGGTGAATTTGGGAAAGAAAAATATGAAGGATGAGGTATTTATAATGGTGGAGACTACTTAATTGAATAAGACTAGGATTGGCTAATTTGAATATGAATATGATCAATTTAAATAAGGATAGGATATGCGTGAAGTTGCTTTCCTAGTAGGCTCAGGATTTGAATTAATTTAAAAATAGAGTTTAAGTTTATCTCAATAATTTATAATCTTAAATAGAATTAAAGATAATACAAATAATTTATATATAATCTTATTAATATCTATTAACACTAAATTAACATCTATATAATATTAAGACTATATATAACCAAATAAATCATAATTAATTTCAAAAATCTAAATAAATTTCTTAAAATTTTAAATAAATTATAGAAAAAAATATAATTAAATATTTTAACCTAAAATAAATATTTGGTAGGAATAACATGCAAGTATGGTCTCAAAGTAAATCATAGAAGTCCTAGAAATTTATGTTCCCTATGTTTTAATTACCTAAAAATTCTAGAAAAATCTTCAAAAATCTAAAATAACCTAAAAATGATTCTAAATAAATATTTATATAAGTAAATATATCAAGAAATTCATTTTCTAATTAATTAAGAGAATACTCTAAAGAAATTCAATATCTATAATAAATATAATAATATAAAATATACACAAAATATTTATTTTGGGTGAGGGGGTTTACAGGAAGTGATATATCATTTAAACTCGAAGGATTTTACGCCGAATTACTATCAGTGGACCGTGCACGGAGAACTTGTGTCTTTAGCATCGGAGTCAGAGCCTTATGTGGAGCCGTATATGGATGTCCACGACCACGCTGCTTACGACGACTGGTGGGTGAACATGGTTTTTGATGTGGCGGAGCCTAGTTTCGATCCGGACAATCATGATGCAGCTGAGGAGGCACCGAATACCGATGCTGCAAAGTTCATGGAGTTGCTGAAGAATACAAGAACTCTATTATATCCTGGTTGTGAAGATTATTCACCGTTGGAGGTGGTTACAAGATTTTTGAGCATCATGTCCAATTTTAACATGTCGCAAGAATGTTATAACCGACTGATGGATTTGATTATAGAGATCTTACCAGAGGGTGCAAAGTTGCCTAAAGACTTATACCGATCTAAGATGATGGTGAGATCACTCTGGATGGGATACGAGAATATCGATGCATGTCGTAACGTGTGCATGTTGTACTATAAAGACGACAAGGATGAAGATACATGCAGATTCTGTGGTGTTGATCGCTACAAGGCCACTGGAAGAGAAAAGTCTGTCAGTGCAAAGTAGCCTACTGATTCGATCCACAACTTGCCTTTGATGCCGCGGTTGCAGAGGTTGTTTATGGTGAAGGAGACTGCAAGAAATATGAGTTGGCACAGGCAAAAACAGATTGAAGGAGTATTGGACCATCCATCTGATGGAGAAGCATGGAAGCACTTTGATCAAGATTATCCAAATTTTGTTTCGGATCCGCGTAATATCAGATTGGGGCTCTCCTCCGACAGTTTTACCCCATTCGGACTTTCGGGCTCCCTGTATTAGTGTTGGCCTGTGATCGTCACTTCGTACAATCTATCGCCTTGGATGTGCATGAAGACTCCGTAATTGTTCCTAACCGTTATTATCCCAGGTCCGAACAATCCGTAGAGGAACATCTATCTATATTTACAGCCTTTGATAGATGAGTTGAATCAGTTGTGGGAAGTAGGTGCCAACACGTACAATGTTTTCAGAAAGCAGAATTTTTAGATGATTGCAGCACTTAGGTAGACCATCAATGACTTTCCGGCCTATGGAATGATATCTGTATGGAGCACTCATGGTCGTCTCTCATGTTCGTATTGCATGGACCGCACTAAGGCTTTTCGTTTGAAACACGGAGGCAAACCGTGCTTCTTCGATTATCATCGACAATTTCTGTCGAAGGATTATCCCTACCAGAGGAACATGAATGCTTTTCGTGCAGGCGTTGTGGAGAAGGCCAATTCACCGCCAAGGTAGTCCGGATACACGATATAAGAAAAGGTAAAAAATTTACCAAGTGCTATCGAAGAGCCTGCTAAAGGGTACAAGTGTGATGGATTTGGTCGCACCATAACTGGATAAAGAAAAGTATATTCTGGGATCTGCCATATTGGAGCACCAATCTGATCAGACATAACCTTGATGCCATGCATATTGAGAAGAATACGTTTGATAACATAATTAATACTGTAATGGAGGTAAAGGGGAATACGAAAGACAATCCGAAGACCAGGTTGGACTTAGAAGAAATATGTAGACGTCCTGCGTTGTATTTGATAGAGGGGGAGAATGGAAAGTTAAAGCAGCCTAAGTCACTTTTCTCACTGGTGAAGGAGGATAAAGGGAGACTTTGTATGTGGATTCATGGTCTAAAATTTCCAGACAGGTACGTGTCGAACTTAAGAAGATGCGTCGATCTCAAGGAGAACAAATTGGCGGGTATGAAGAGCCACAATTGTCACGTATTCATGGAGAGGTTAATTCCGATTACATTTTGGGAATTCTTACCGCAGGTCGTTTGGGATCCATTGACAGAGCTCAGCATATTCTTCAGAGATCTTTGTTCTACTAAGTTTCTCGTCGATCGTCGAGAAAAGCAAGAGAAGGACATTGTGGTAACACTATGCAAGCTCGAGAAGGTGTTTTCTCCTGGATTCTTTGACTCTATGGAGAATTTGTTAATTCATCTTTCATATGAGGCACGTATTGGTGGTCTTATCGGTTATCGGTGGATGTACCCCTTCGAGCAGCATCTGAATCACCTAAAGAGAAAGGTGAAAAACAAGGCACGGGTTGAAGGCACTATTTGTGAAGCTTATGTTCTCGAGGAGATTACAAACTTTCGCTCAATGTATCTCAAACCTCATGTTGCTACCAATAGAACGAGAGCTCCGAGAAACGAGGACGGATATCAAAAATCTAATGATGCAATACTAAAAGTATTCAATGCGTCCGAAAAGCCTTCGGGGAAAATGAAGAAGAGATATTTGAATGACGACGAGCTAATAGCTACTAAGATGTATATATTACTCAATTGCGACGAGGATGAAGTAGAGAAGCTAGAGGGATAAGTAATTAATACGTCCACGTTTACGTTATCTCAATGTAATAGTATAAGCTATTATTATGCTACTAATCAGCGGTTGCTTTATTATTTTTCAGCACATATATTGATGAGTTGAAGTCGGTTAGACCCTACATAACAGACGAAGAAGTAGAAGAAGAAATGAGACGCCATTTTCCTTCTTGGTTGAGTGTATATGTAAGGAGCTTGGTAATTACTTTTTTCTGTAAGCACTTGCATAATAAATAACTTACTATCGCTACTTTGATATTTAGGTCGATCGTCTAATAACACCCAAGACTGAATCTATTAGAACTCTAGCCAAAGGACCAATTACTGCCGTCAAAATATGGCCAAGTTACTGTGTGAATGGGTTTAGGTTCAAGTCAATAAATGCTCCGATCAGAGACAGCTTTCTGGATCTTGATTCCACGAAAAATAGTTGTTTGTGTATCAAATCTTCGAACTATAAAGACGTTGATCCAAGCAATGATTTCTTTGGCATCTTATGAGAGATTGTGGAGTTGACATATAATTATGGCACAGAACCTGCTAAGATCGTGCTATTCAAGTGTGAATGGTTCAATCCGATTCAAGATCAAGGTTGGAAAATTGACAAGCATGGTCTTATGGATATAAACTACAGGCGTAGATATCAAGGCTACGAACCATTTGTCCTATCAAGTCAGGCTCAGCTCGTGTACTTCACAACTTATCCTAGACGGGGGACAACGAGGTCGGATTGGTAGACTGTATGCAAGACTAAAGCTAGAAATACCTTTGATGTTGACGAAATAGCTTATCAGGAGGACGAGCTACCTCTTGTAACAAATATTATAGATGTGGACTCAACGAAAGTTACTCATTACACGACTAATTATGTAGAAGATGTAGAATTATCTGAAGAGGAAGATGAAAACGAAGTAGACAAAAGTGAAGATGAGAAGGAAGAGGAGAGGAGGACGAGAAAGACGAACAAGATAAATTTTTTGAAGATGATTAAAAATAAAATATTTTGTCTGTAGAATGTACTATATTTTGACTGTAGAATGAACTATTTTGACGAAGATATATATATTATATTTTGACTGTTGAATGTACTATCCATTTAGACTTGTGATACTACTAGTTATTTACAGTGCAATTCTATGAATGTTGTGAGATATGCATAATATTTTGACTGTAGAATGAACTATATATTTTTGTATTTCTTTATTCATCATATGTTGTTATCAGGTATAACAGGACGACACGGAGCATTAGGCAAATCCCGAGGTAGACAGAGTGCTCCTCCGCTACTGCCTACTGTTCTGGATCCGCGTTGCCTAGTACTCCAATATATCGACCAGTCACATCTCCGACTGCGACGACGTTACATGACAGCACTTTTGGGTCGAGTAGTTCCAGGCCTGATAGTACTCCCTCATCCACCGTTCCTCCTGCTGACGAAACCATGGAGACAGATGAGCATATGGAGGAGGTTGAGTCAACGTCGTTCCAGCATCAGCTAGATCCTCCATATGCACCTCCGGAGGAGACGAGGACAGAGATTTGGACCGATGGTACAAAGTAAGTTAATTAGATGGTTTAGCATCATATATATCGTATATTTCTTTATTCCTCATATATTGACTTTTTCGATAAAAATAATTATCTCTGTATAGATACCGTTCCTCGTCGGTACAGAAACGTTTGGACCTCTTTTTAAGGAACAACTAAGGTGGCCCTTGGATCAACTACTCTGATGCTCCGGAGGAGAGGAAGGCGTTCTGGTTTGCGCACTTCAAGGTAAAAGTATATTATATCAATCATCTAATTTATGCATATTATATAACTTACTAAATTACTTATTGTAGCGAACGTATTTTTATCCACCGCACCGGGCCGAGTTGATCGAGCAGATATTTTCTGCCGTTGCCGCCAAGCTGATCTGTGATGCTCTGGATGACCAGAAGACTCATAATCGCGAAGGAAAACCGATCCAAGGTTGGATCACGCCTGAGCAGTGGACTACGATAAGGACTAGATTCGACGATCCGAGGTACAAAAAAAGGTCTGAGAAGGCCAAGGCGGCTAGGCAGAAGGCAGCAAAGTGGTGTGGTGGCTCGATTCCGATTAAGAAACATTTTCGTCGTTTGGTATTTTTTTATTTCAGATATTTTTTTTAATGCAAGTACGATAAAATGGCAGTAGGATAAAATATTTAATTTTATTACTAAATAATATATTTTTAACAGGTACAGAGGGGTGATGATGCAAACATGGTGACCGTCTTCCTGGCCACCCATCGAAAGGGTGGGAATCTCATTGATGAGAGAGTCTCGTAGACCTATGTAAGTATTACTTTATTTTGTGTTAATTTTAATATAACTTAGGCAATTATCGAGTATCCAAACTTTTCTAGGCCGAGTATCTTAAGCTGCGTGAGCGGGCGACTGCTAGTGCACCTGCAGCTGGAGAGGCTGGTACTTTCTTACAGCCCTCTCCAGCTTCGTCGGCGGACGAGCTGTGGGTGACCGCCACTGGTGGTCTCCAGAGGGGTACGTACTACGGTACGGGATCCTATGTTCCCTTGTTGCGACGCAGTCATCTAGGGCCTCCATGGTAAGTGCGCATTGCCCACAGCCCTCGCAGTCGTCGGCCCGAGTCCAGGAGACCGTTGATCGTCAGATTGCGTCTCTCCGTGATGAGTTGCTACGAAGGATAGAGGAGCAGCCCCTGTCCTGGCCGCAGGCGAACGATGTGACGCTTATCGCACTATTTGATATGCTCGAGCACAGCATCATGGAGCTCCGGGATATGACAGCTGATCTTAAAGCGTCGACAGAGCACAACGTGACGGAGCTGCAGGCATCACAGTTGTCCATGGGCGAGAGACTAACGATGATGCGGGTTTCAATGGTTCATAGCAGTACAAGGCTGTTATCTACCATGGGTTCATACAACCATCGACTAGCAGAGTTGGAGCAGATACGTTCTTATGGTGCGCCTTCATCGACACAGACTCCACTGACGTCACTGCCTTCTCCATCGACATTGATGTCGATTTCACGAGAGCAGTATGATATATTCTTATCCCTGATGCGTGCCGGTGGTCATCCTCCTACAGATCCACAGTAGTCCTAGTTAGGACCGTTTATTGATTGTTTGTGTTTCAGACCTATGATATTTGGTCATTTATGAATATTTTTTATTTTTAGGCATTCAGACATTATTTCTTGTATTCTTTAGGACGAGGCTTTCAGACTCAGTTGTGTGAATATTTGTTGTATTTTTTATGACAAGATTTTCTCCTGACTCGGTTTATAATCTCAATGTTTCATTTTCTTCAAATTTTATTATATTATTCATATTAAATGTATGTTAATTTACCGGTATTGAGTGTTCAACCGAAGGGGGTCGGCGAACCCAACAAATTCAACGGAGGGTTGCTCCGGGTCTATTTGTACAAATTATGAATTTATAAACTGCAAGAAGAATGGTTTAAAAATAATTCAATATTCATTTTTTTATTTTTTCACTGTATCTTTAGCGGCATTTTTAGCGATGTTTTGCGACGTTTATATACGTCGCTAAAGACGTCGCTGAGTACGTCGCTATAGACGTCGCTATCCACGTTGCTGCCCATCGCATATGCTGACATGGCAGTATTGCCATGTCAATATAACGTCACTAAATGAGTCGCACAACGTTGCTAAAAAGAAAAAACTTAGCGACATATAGCGACAAACAACACGTCGCTAATTTAGCAACGTTGCATCGCTACACGTCGCTAATATAGCGACACAATTACGTCGCTAGAAAATGTCGGAATAACGATGTTTTGCGACATTTTTTCGGGCAGCGACTAGCTTAAAGGCGACTTCAACGTAACGTCGCTTCAGACATCGCTAAAATTATTTAGCGATATTTTTTGGCCATTTAGCGACGTTTCGTGACGTCGCTAGTTTGACTTATTCTGGTAGTGGTTTGTGTTACCTACACATCTCGAGTATTAACTAGGTTAAAATTGAATTGGCTCATTAGATTTAGACAATAACATCCACTTTAATTCCTTTCTTTCGCATACATTCTCATGTGGATAGAAAAGAAGAAAATACAAACGGTGGGGACAAATCATTTTCATATTTAGGTCTAGTATGGATTTAAGTGATTGATATATTATGGGAATAAGTATCATATTAGTACAATAGACTTAACTGGGTTGTTCCAAATAAAAAGTTCCAATTACTTGATATAAGATAATTGGACAATATGACCAATGTGACATCAGAGTTTTATTAAGATACAAAAGTTGAAAGATGGAGAACAAAAAAAATCCAAAACAAAAATTTGTATATATTTCTGAGAAATACAATTGCTCATGCACTACTAGAAAAAGCGGGATTAGCGACGTATTTTAGCGACTCCTGGTATAAACGTCGCTAAATCAGCGACTCCATTAAAAATGTCGCCAAATGGCGATATTTAGCGACGTTCAGCGACTTTTATTCAGATTTTAAAAGATGAGTCGCTATAAGTTCAATTAAGGTCGCTAAATGTCGCTAATATATCTGATTTAGCGACGTTTAGCGACGTAATTAGCGACGTATATATCAAAAATATTTAGCAACGTGTTTAGCGACATCTTTGACGTCGCTAAATTTTAATTAGCGACGTTTTAATTAGACGTCGCTAAATGTCGCTAATTTTTGGTTAATTAGGGCTCAGATTCTTTTCTTCCATCTGTCAAAAATTTTAAAAGTTTTCGATTTCCCCCGCCTCCCCCCCTCTCCGGCGACCGGCTCTCCACGGCTGCGGCTACTCCGGCACCCCCTCCTCCTCCTCGAGCTCTAGGTAATCTCTCTCTCTCTCTCATGTGACACTGACACAACTGATGACTGGACAGACACGACATACGCACACAGACACGACACACGCACACAGACACGACACACGCAGACAAACACTGACAGACACACACGACACACACACACAAACGCAGATACACACACACACTCACACAGACACTGACATGGGACTGATTTACACAGGGAGTCGGGTTCTTTATTGTGTCTTCACTATATGTGCACTGTGTTGGCACTGATACCTCAGTGTATCAGTCAGTGGAGAGCTTGGGTTTCTTTGTATGGGTAGTTGAGTAAAAGAGGAGTGAGGGTTAAGGTTTTTCTAAGTATTTAGCTAAGTTTTCAATCATGAGATATTTGGTGGTGTTGAATGTGGGTAGTGTTATTTTACATGAAGGTAGGGCTATGTTGAGCTTAGTGTATCAGTGAGCTTAGTGTATCAGTGAGTTTAGTTTAGTGTATCAGTGAGTTTAGTGTATCAATGAGTGAGTGAGTGAGTAAGTTCAGTGACTTTATATTTTTGTGTGAGGGAGGGAAAGCTCGGGCCGTAAAACTGTGCATCAGTATGCCAATGTATCAGGGGAGAATCGGTTTCACTATGGTGTGCACAGTGTGCCTCGACCACACTGTGTATCAGTGTACTAGTGGTCGAGCCTTGTAGTGGGCAGTGAGAAGGAGGTCTGCAACAGTGAGCAGTCAACTGAAGAGGAAAACCATCAGCACTGTGTCATTTCAGCAACCATGTATCAGTAAGTATCAACAAGTCCCACTGTATCAGTATCCGTTTTCAGTTGCATTTAGTGAGCTATATATACTAGTGTTAGTTAGCTTAGTGTCAAGGTATTGGTTAGTTGGTTTAAGATGGGTTAGCAGGAGTTATTGGGTAGAAGTTAAGGGTATCAGTTTAGTATTAAATTAGTACATAGTTAGTGTAGTTAAATAGTTACTTACTGATATACTTGATTTTGTTAATAGTTAGCTAAGTAACTATATGTCCTAGTAAGCATTGTATACAGTAAAGAACCCAAGCTTTTACCAATAGTATAAAATATTAAAAAACTAAGAGACTTGGCCTCTTTTCAGTTGTTTTGAATATTGCTTATTTTAGACTTTGATAAATGAAAGTATGTATTATATCAGTTATGATTTTTATAGTACGGTTAAGTTATGAAGTTAGGTGATAAACCACTGTATGTAATGATTTATATGATACATACTGTCATTTTTGCAGAAGTATCTAGAAATGGATATGAATTACTATCTGCGTCATCGTTCGTGGATGTACAACCGTCATCCTGATGACATGTGCGGTGTGCGGGATGAATTCATTGAGGGTGTACAGCAGTTCCTGCAGTTCGCCAAGGCTTTCCCTCAGTACATGGACGGTACCAAAATTAAGTGTCCGTGTATGAGATGTCGCAACAGGAAATATCATCCAGAAGTGGAAGTTACATATTATTTATACTCGAAGGACTTCACGCCGAATTACTATCAGTAGACCGCGCACGGAGAACTTGTATCTCTAGCATCGGAGTCGGAGCCCTATGTGGAGCCGTATATGGATGTCCAAGACCACGATGCTTACGACGACGGGTTGGTGAACATGGTTTATGATGAGGCGGGGCCTAGTTTCAATCCGGACAATTATGATGCGACGGGACCTAGTTTCAATCCGGACAATTATGATGCAGCTGAGGAGGCACTGAATGCCGATGCTGCAAAGTTTATGGAGTTGCTGGAGAATGCAAGGACTCCACTATATCCTGGTTGTGAGGATCATTCACCGTTGGAGGTGGTTACAAGATTATTGAGCATCAAGTCTGATTTTAACATGTCGCAAGAATGCTATAATCGACTGCTCGATTTGATTATAGAGATCTTGCCCGAGGGTGCAAAGTTGCCTAAAGACTTCTATCGATCTAAGAGGATGGTGAGATCGCTTTGGATGGGATACGAAAAAATTGATGCATGTCGCAACGGGTGCATGTTGTACTACAAAGACGACAAGGATGAAGATGTGTGCAGATTCTGTGGTGCTGATCGCTACAAGGCCACTGTTAGAGGAAAGTCTGTCGGTGCAAGGAAGCCTACCGATTCGATGCACTACATGCCTTTGACGCCGCGGTTGCAGCGGTTGTTTATGGTTAAGGAGACTGCAGAAAACATGAGTTGGCACAGGCGAAAACAGATCGAAGGAGTATTGGATCATCCATCTGATGGAGAATCATGGAAGCACTTTGATCGAGAGTATCCACATTTTGCCGAGGAAGCGCGTAATGTCAGATTGGGGCTCTCCTCTGACGGTTTTACCCCATTCAGACTTTCGGGCTCCCAGTATTCGTGTTGGCCTGTGATCGTCACTCCGTACAATCTACCGCCTTGGATGTGCATGAAGACTCCCTATATGTTCCTAACCGTTATTATCCCAGGTCCGAACAATCCGAAGAGGAACATCGATGTATATTTACAGCCTTTGATAGATGAGTTGAATCAGCTGTGGGAAGTAGGTGCCAACACGTACGATGTTTCTAGAAAGCAGAATTTTCAGATGAGGGCAGCACTTATGTGGACCATCAACGACTTTTCGGCCTATGAAATGTTATCGGGATGGAGCACCCATGGTCGTCTCTCATGTCCGTATTGCATGGACCATTCTCAGGCTTTCCGTTTGAAACACGGAGGCAAACCGTGCTTCTTCGATTGTCATCGACAATTTTTGCTGAAGGATCATCCGTACCGGAGGAACCGGAATGCTTTTCGTGCGGGAGTTATAGAGAAGGCCAATCCACCGCCAAGGTGGCCCAGATGCACGATATGGAAAAAGGTAAAAGATTTACCAAGTGCTATCGAAGAGCCTGCTAAGGGGTACAAGTGTGACGGATTTGGTCGCACCCATAACTGGACAAAGAGGAGTATATTCTAGGATCTGCCATATTGGAGCACCAATCTGATCAGACATAACCTTGATGTCATGCATATCGAGAAGAATGTGTTTGATAACATAATTAATACTATAATGGAGGTAAAAGGGAAGACGAAAGATAATCCGGAGGCCGGGTTGGACTTAGAAGAAATATGTAGACGTCCTGCATTGCATTTGATAGAGGAGGGGAATGGAAAGTTAAAGCAACCTAAGTCAGTTTTCTCACTGGATAAAGAGGATAAAGGTAGACTTTGTAGGTGGATTCAGGGTCTAAAGTTTCCAGACGGGTACGTGTCGAACTTGAGAAGATGCGTCGACCTCAAGGAGAACAAACTGGTGGGTATGAAGAGCCACGATTGTCACGTATTCATGGAGAGGTTAATTCCGATTGCATTTCGGAAATTCTTACCGCAGGTCGTTTGGGACCCATTGACAGAGCTGAGCATATTCTTCAGAGATCTTTGTTGTACTAAGTTGCTCGTCGATCGTCTAGAAAAGCAAGAGAGGGATATTGCGGTAACACTATGTAAGCTCGAGGTATTTCCTCCTGGATTCTTCGACTCTATGGAGCATTTGCCAATTCATCTTTCCTATGAGGCACGTGTTGGTGGTCCTATCGGTTATCGGTGGATGTACCCCTTCGAGCGGCATCTGAATCACCTAAAGAGAAAGGTGAAAAATAAGGCACGGGTTGAAGGCTCTATTTGTGAAGCTTATGTTCTCGAGGAGATTACAAACTTTTGCTCGACGTATTTCAAACCGCATGTTGCTACTAATAGGACGAAAGCTCCCAAAAACGATGACGCATATCAGGAATCTAATAATGCAATACTCAAAGTATTCAATGCTTCCGAAAAGCCTTCGGGAAAAATGAAGAAGAGATATTTGAATGACGATGAGCTAAGGGCTGCTCAATTGTATATATTACTCAATTGCGACGATGATGAAGTGGAGAAGCTAGAGGGGTAAGTAATTAATACGTCCACGTTTACATCATCTCAATGTAATAGTATAAGATACTATTATGCTACTAATCAGCAGTTGCTTCATTGTTTTTCAGCACATATAATGATGAGTTAAGGTCGGTTAGACCCTACATAACAGACGAAGAAGTAGAACAAGATATGAGATGCCATTTTTCTTCTTGGTTGAGCGCATATGTAAGATGCTTGGTAATTACTTTTTATTTCTGCACTTGTAAAACAAATAACTTACTATCGCTACTTTGGTATTTAGGTCGATCGTCTAATATCACCCGAGACTGAATCTATTAGAACTCTAGCCAAGGGACCAATTACTGCCGTAAAAATATGGCCAAGTTTCTGTGTGAATGGGTTTAGGTTCAAGTCAACAAATGCTCCTATCAGAGACAGCTTTCTAGATCTTGATTCCACGAAAAACAGTGGTTTGTGTATCAAATCTTCAAACTACAAAGACGTCAATCCGGGCAATAATTTTTTTGGCATCTTACGAGAGATTGTGGAGTTGACATATAATTATGGCACAAAACCTGCTAATATCGTGCTATTCAGGTGTGAATGGTTCGATCCGATTCAAGATCAAGGTTGGAAAATTGACAAGCATGGCCTTGTGGATATAAACTACAAGCGTAGATATCAAGCCTACGAACCATTTGTCCTATCAAGTCAGGCTCAGCTCGTGTACTTCATAACTTATCCTAGACGGGGGACAGCGAGGTCGGATTGGTAGGCAGTATGCAAGACTAAAGCTAGAAATACCTTTGACATTGACGAAATAGCTTATCAGGAGGACGATCTACCTCTTGTAACAAATATTGTAGATGTGGACTCAACGGAAGTTACTCATTACACGAGTAATAATGTAGAAGATGTAGAATTATCCGAAGAGGACGACGAAGTAGATGAAAATAAAGACGAGGAAGAGGAAGAGCAGGACGACGAAGGCGAACAAGATAAATTTTTTCAAGATGATTAAAAATAAAAAATATTGCATGTAGAATGTAACTATATTTTGACTGTAGAATATAGATCAAGGTTGGAAAATTGACGAAGTAGATGTACCCATTAACGAATATATGTATTATATTTTGACTGTAGAATGCTTTGAGATATGTATCACATTTCGACTGTAGAATGTAGTATATATTTGTGTTTCTCTATATTCATCATATATTGTTATCAGATATGACAGGACGACGCGGAGGATTCGGCAGATCCCGAGGTAGACAGAGTGCCACTCCGGTACTGCCTATTGTTGGTTCCGGATCATCGTCGCCCAGTACTCCAGTATATCGATCACTCACATCTCCGACTGTTGGGACGAGTAGTTCCTGGCGTGATAGTACACCCTCGTCCAGCGTTCCTCCTGCTGACGGAACCATGGGGACAGATGAGCATGTCGAGGAGGTCGTGTCGACGTTGTCCCAGCATCAGCAAGATCCTCCATGCGCACCTCCGGAGGAGACGAGGACAGAGATTTGGGCCGATGGTACAAAGTAAGTCAATTAGATGGTTTAGTATATATTTGTGTTTCTCTTTATTCATCGTATATTGACTTTTTCAGTAATCTAAATTATTATCTCTGTATAGATATCGTCCATCGTCGGTTCAGAGACGCTTGGGCCAATTTCTGAGGAACAACTACGGTGGCCCTTGGATCAACTACTCTGAGGCTCCGGAGGAGAGAAAGGCGTTCTGCTTTGCGCACTTCCAGGTAAAAGTTTAAATAAATCCTCTAATTTATGCATATTATATAACTTATTCGTGATGCTAACTTAATAAATTATTTATTATAGCAAACGTATTTTTATCCTCCGCACCGGGCCGAGTTGATCGAGCGGCTCTTTCCTACCGTTGCCGCCAAGCTTATCCGAGATGCTCTGGATGACCAGAAGGCTCGTGATCGTGCTGGAAAACCGATCCAAGGTTGGATCACGCCTGAGCAGTGGACTGCGATGAGGGCTAGATTCGACGATCCGAGCTACAAGGAAAGGTCTAAGAAGGCCAAGGCGGCTAGGCAGAATGCTGCCAAGTGGTGTGGTAGCTCGATTCCGATGACGGAACATTTTCGTCGTTTGGTATATTTTTTCTTTTAAAATATATTATTTTAATATAAGTACCATAAAATGGTACTTGGAAAAAATATTTAAGTTTAGTAATAAATAATATATTTTTAACAGGTATAGAGGGGGGAGGATGCAAACATGGTGACCGTCTTCTTGGCCACCCATCGCAAGGACGGAAATCTCATTGATGAGAGGGCCTCACAGACCTATGTAAGTATTACTTTACTTTGTGTTAATTTTAATATAACTTAGGCAATTATCGAGTTTCCAAACCTTTTCTAGGCCTAGTATCTTAGGCTGCGTGAGCGGGCGACTGCTAGTGCACCTACATCTGGAGAGGCTGGTACTTCGTCGCAGCCCGCTCCATCTCCGTCGGCGGACGACCTGTGGGTGACCGCAGCTGGTGGTCTCCAGAGGGGTACGTACTACGGTACGGGCTCCTATGGCGCCCTGGTTGTGACACAGTCATCTAGGGCCTCCCCGACAGCTGCGCATTCCACACACCCCTCGCAGTCACAGCCCTCGCAATCGTCGGCCAGAGTCCAGGAGGCCATCCAGGAGGCCGTTGACCGTCAGATTGTGTCTCTCCGTGATGAGTTGCTGCGAAGTATGGAGGAGCAGCCCCGGTCCCAGCCGCAGGCGGACGATCCGATGCTCATCGCACGATTGGATATGCTCGATGTCACGACCCACACCCGATTTAGGGGTACGATAGCGTGGGTACGTCCAGCCTACGCCGCAGCATCGGCGGTAGAACGCTGTCTAGGTCATGTAACTATCTAATCAATCTCACATGAATATCCAACTCCATAAGGAGACGTGGATATCATAAAATAATGCTGGAAATACTCAACCATATAAACTAAAGCACGATGAGATACCAAGGCAAGCAAAGAAATACAAGACAAGTCTAACGACAAAATAGTCATACCTGCAATCAGTAACATCCAATCTCCAAGTGTCAGAAACAAGTCCACTAAGGTCACAGTCTGGAAAATATTTTCCAGTCAGGAAGGAGCAACGTACATTTCTAATTAGCAGTTCTATATCAATGATATAAACTATGTAGCAGTATATAGATAGAAATATACAAGAGGCATGTATATGTACGAGAAGCATACAATAAAGGATATACTAAAAATATTGTAAGTAAATACAGGAAAAAGAAACAATATGTCAATGAGCAAGGATACTATGACTAAGTGTGTGAGTACTAGCTTTAACATATGATCGGCTTGGAAACTTGATCAGGCTGGTTACATGTGATTAGCTATGATTCATGTAAGGTCAGGCTAACCGTTGGTTAGCTATGATGCATGTAGAGGTCAGGCTAATCACACGTAACAGCTATGAAGCATGTAAATGGTCAGGCCGCACCCGACGTGAGATGTGGGGTGAGCTATGATGCATGTAGGGTTGGGTATGATCACATAACTATACTAAAATACTCCCCACCCCTGATTGGTATAGTAGATCCAACCATGGTACGCTATGGCACGGGATCCCCTAGTGAGGTAGCAAATCTCACCGGAAATCAGTGTCTGTACATGTACAAGATATCAATGAAGCAAGACTTGTACAAGCTACACCATGAACAAGGAATAATATCTCATGACGAGATTCGTATACACCAATCCGTGTAACCAGCATGTCAAAATATGGATATTTATACTAGATACAATGAACATAGGAGATATCATAAATTAGAACTAATCAGAGAATGTACTCGCCTTGGGTCCTTAGCTGGTAAAACCAATGTCCTGTCCCAGAGTATCGTCTGGAGGATCCAACAGTCCTATAAATATATAATAAATAATACAACGTTTGCATCAGATGCTATACTAAACACACAATCAAATACCTAACTCAGGGCTATGCCAGGTATGGCACTAGTCAATCTAGGGTCAGTGTGCGTCAAGTCTCACGGGCGTCGCGTCTGTGATTGCCGGGCGAGACAGACGATCAAAATGGTACCGGACTTGCCAATACGTCAGTGTACGTGTGGCAATCTGCTAGCGGTTCACAGGGTCATAGGTCAGGTGTAGTTACGGGATATCCGTATTTACACCCAGTCATCTAGTACATATTATACATATTTCTACTAACAATACATTAATGTTCATTTGGTACGAAAAATAGCTATGTGTATTTATATATATTTTAAGTAAAATTGATACTATATGTTCAATTATAAAAATATCCACTAGAACATACCTTATACAAGATATATATATATATATATATATACCAAATACATTTACATTTATATATACAACCACCAAAGTTATATATATACTAAAGAATATATATATATATATGTACTAAATATATATATATATATACAAATCTGAATACATATACCATAATTACGTATGTATGTACGTACATATATGCCAATATAAATTATATATACTACATTTATATATTTACCAAAATACGTTTTATCAAACATATACTATGTATATATATATATATATATATATATATATATATATATATATATATATATATATATATATATATATATACCACATAAATATACTTTTATACCAAAAATACATACATATATATAGATATATATATACCAAAAATACGTATTAATATACGTACTAAAATATATATTAATACTAATACATAGAATACAAATATATACCCAAATTAGAGAATATACGATATATATATATATATATATATATATATATATATATATATATATATATATATATATATATATATATATATATATATATATATATATAGATGTATACACGCATATGAATACGTATATACTAATAGATACCCATATACATTATATATACTATATATATATGTATACATGCAAACCAATACATACATATATACCTACATACGTACACGAGGGGAACCGTACCTGCGCACGACGACGGCGAAGACGTCGTCGACGAGGTGGTGGTACTGCTGCTGCTGACGATGAGCTCGGGATGAGTCGTGCTGACTCGCCGGGAAGGATGGGATACAGGAAAGTCGGCTCCGGTGTGCTAGACGAAGAAGGGAGCAGGTCTGGGTTGACGACAGTGAAGACGTCGGCTCGGGGCAGTGGTGCTCCGGTCATATGAGGAGGCCGGTCGGGTCGCTGCAGGCGGGGAAAGCTATGGGGAGAAGTGCAGCGGGCTCGTCGGAGTTTGCAGGCTCGGTTGGCCGGAGCGAACGTAGGTGGAGATGCTCGTCTCCGGGGAGCTCGGCTCGGCAGAGATGGTCGCAGTGGGAAGAAGGATGCAGGCGGGGGTCTCGACTGAGGGTGAGAGGAGTTGCTCGGCGTAGGGAAGCGCCGAGGGAAAACCGCAGTCGGGGTCGGGGTGAGCTCGAGTGGGGCGGAGGAGCAGTGGGGAAGAGCCGGGGAAGAAGCAGCGGGGCTCGGCCGGGCCAGGGTGGTTGCTCAGTGGGGAGCGGTGGTTCGATGAACTGGTGGGAGGTCGGTGTGGTCGGTTCCTGAGGGGGAGCTCGGGATGAGCCGGATGCAGGCCGAGCTTGGTGTCGGTGAACTGTAGCCGAGGGGGATTGAGCAGTGGTGGGGGACGGACCCTCCGGCGGGTGGCCGGAGAAGAGAGCCGGGCTCGGGGCAGTGGCTCGCTGGAGTTCAATGGCCGGTCGGGGATGGCTGGGTATAGGGTTAGCTTGGTGAAGGTGTAGGTGAGGGGGTTGGTGATGGTGTTGTGAAAAATAGTATGGAGAGGATGGTGTGGCTCCCTAGAAATTAGGGCCGGCCAATATTGGGATGGGGGTTTCCTTGGGAAAGGGTTGAGGGAATATGCAAGGGGGTTGTGTGGTGGGGATGGCTCCATTTGAAATGGAAGGCCTAGATTCAACATGAGTAAAAATGCAACAAAAGAAAGGAGGAGAGAGGGTGTTGGGTTGACCAGTCATAATAGGGGGTTGGTTTCCTTCATGTGGGTTAAACCAATAGGATGGTGGCACATCATTACAATTTTGCAATTAAGTCCCCAATAAATGGAAAATTATACAGAAATGAGTTTCTGAATTTAATTTATTAAAATTAGATACACTTGGCGTTCTAAAATTAATTAGGAGTACATGGGACCAAAATCAGGTCGGGTCACCAATACCATTAATGAAGAAGACTCAGAACAGAATATTACCCTAATTTGGGCCACACGAAAATAGGTCAAGATTGCCTCCAATTTCGATTGGAACGTACAACGATACAAAAATTAGAATTTTTTTAGAATTTAAATAAACGTCCGCGACGAATATTGTGCGGCTAAAATGAAGCTCAAGAGATAATAATTTTTGAGTTACAAAAATGGCAGAATGGAAGGCGGGCACGTCTAGGACAATGTTGTAAAATTTGTTGGAAGGCAAAAACTAGGGTAGCGCTCCAAATATCGAAGCAAGGACAAAGCGCAAAAATTAAATAAATTACAGTAGTTAATTACGACCTCCAATAAATTAAATTCTAATTAATACAATTAACACGAAAACCCAAATAATTCGGACAGGTGTTCGTCTAATGGCTTCTAGGCCGAGTCTACCAGCTCAGACATTAATGAACACAGAATATAATAATATATTTAATTACCCATCTCACAAAATTAATTAATTTAAATACACTTATCGAGAAATCATTTAATATAAATACCACAATACTAATAATTATAAAAAGTCAAAAATACCCCCATTTTCAGAATGTGGTAGTGACACTTGACCGCAGCATGACGGAGCCACGGGATTTGAGAAATGATATTAGAGCCTCCAATGACCGCAACATCATGGAGCTGCAGGCGTCACAGCTATCGATGGGCGAGAAGCTGACGAGAATGCAGGATTCAATGGGTCATAGCAGTACGAGGCTGTTATCTACCCTGGATTCTTACAACCAGCGACTCGCAGACTTGGAGCGGGCACGGCCTCCACCGACGTCACTGCCTTCTCCATCGACATCGGTGTCGATTCCACGGGACGAGTATGAGGAGTTCTTATCCTTCAAGCGCGCCGATGGTCAGCCTCCTGCAGATCCGCAGTAGTATAGTTATTTTTATTATTATTTAGGATGCAATTGTATATTATGAATTATTGATACTTCAACAATAGGCATGATGTATGATGCTTCTTGTGGCCTTTAATTTTTTAGTTAATTTAATTGGATTATATAGTTATCTTGCATATCCACATTTGTCCTATACTATAATAAAAAAAATTTATGTGGCCCGACATTTCGCACGGGGCTTTACGCATACTTCGTTGCACGTCTTGTGGGCCCACTGTCCCCCTCAACTCCCACCATTAATAAATGGAAGGAATAATACGCCTCCATGGCTTGATCCATTGATCTTCCGCCACCTAGTCAGGAACTTATACCTCTCTTCGGTAAACACAATGGTCACTCGAGTTCGATTTCTATATTATAAATTATTGATACTTCAACAATAGTCCTTGGTATTTGATACTTATCTCGTATTTGTACTGTTCATCTTATATATTGTTAAACTTTGGCTACATCTACAATTCCAGCATTGAATACTTAATTCCAGCATTGAATACTTACTTGATATGTCCCCACAAGGCACAATACAATGTCTAATATATATAGTTCCCAAAATATTAATATATATTGAATACTTACTTAATATATACTTACTTGATATGTCCCTACCAGTAGATTAATTTAAGTAGCCCCAAGTTCAATTCCTTCCGGACACAATTTTTTTTTTTAAATTAGCGACGTTTTTAGCGACGTTTAGCGACGTTAAGTTACGTCGCTAAATAAGTCGCTAATTAGCGATGCTGTAACAAGTCGCTAAATACTTTGCTAATGACGTCGCTAAAAACGTCGCTATACGTCACCAATTGCTGACATGGCAGAATAGCCAGGTCATTAAAGATATCGGTGTAACGTCGCTATATAAGTCGCTAATCAGCGACGTTTAGCGACTTTAAAAATGTCGCTATTTAGTGACTCGGCGTCGCTAAATTTTGCGACACACTAAAGTCGCTAAAAACGTCGGTATAGCGACGTTTAGCGACATTTTTTTTTGCGACTTGGTTTTTTTCGACAACTTTATAACGTCGCTAATTACGTCGCTAAACCAAATTAGCGACGTCATTTCGTTTTTTAGCGACGTTTTTAGACGTCGCTAATTTGACTTTTTCTGGTAGTGATGATGATGATTTTTCTAACCATGTCCAACTATGCAAAACCATGATATTAATACTTTCCAGTTCTTTAATAATCAAGATGGATGCTAGGTGATGACATTGTCTATACTTTGAAGTTAAAAATGAATATAAGCTACATAATTGTCTTTTTCTTTTTCATTAAATCAAATATTACTTTCTGTGTTTAGATAAGTATGTGGACAATCTATATAAACCAGTTATGTTCACGTGTGTTGCAAGTAAAAAAAATTATAATATTGTTAAAAAATTAAATACAAATAAAAAATTATATCAAAATATTTTAACTATGATTTGAATATATTTTAAATATGATTTGTTGTAGATATTTTGTATAATTTTGGATATGTGTTTATTTAGATAATACTTAGTTAATTTAAATATAATTTGAAAATTGAATATATTTTAGGATTTATTATATGTTTAGATAATTATAATTATTTTTATTTATTATTTTTTTCTATGTACTTGAAGATTCACGGTAGTTATAGTAAGAAAGATTTTAATTTTTATTATTATTTAGTAGAGTATTTACAAATACATACACCGCATTATAATTAGAAAGATTTTAATTTTTTAACTTTTATTATTATTTAGTAGAATATTTATAAATGACTTTGACAATTCAATTTTAAAATCTATCATGCGCCTAATTATCTATCATGGTAAACCACAATCATGACGTCCATCTAACCTAATTAAGATCTATCATGCGCCTAATTATCTGAGTTTCGTCAACTTAATTACTGCTCGTTTAGTGTAACTCAGCAGGCATTTAGTTGTGGAAGTCAATTTTCGCATGTAACATCAAAACTTTCGGACTATTTGATCGATGAAGACTGCATGTTAATGTTTCTTAATTTCTCGCCATACTATGCGACTGCTAACTGTATTGATTGCTCCCTATTTCATATTCTTTGGCAAATTATAAGGGCACTACTACTTTTACCTGGGGCTAGTTCAGGATTGGGACTAGTCTATTAATGAGCAAAGTTTACTCACACTAGCCCATTAGTTTACTCATACTAGCCTACTTTGAAACTCTTCTCCCAAACACTCCCAAACCCTCCCCCATCCCACCGGAGCTCTCCCCCCTCCCGTCGGTCGTTCTCCGAGACTCTGTCCTCCTCCTCCTTGTCGATGGCTCCCAAAGTCTCGAAAGAATCAAGGTACAAATCATCATTCTCCTTGCTCTATTACATTTGCAAAATTGTCTAAATTTTTTAAAAATCCTATTGTATTTTGAAAATTTGGAATAATTTTCTTTTCATTCTTCAAATGAGGGTATACAAGTCCTGAATGTAGTTTAGGATGTAGTTTAGACGTTCACTTGGTTGATCGAACACAATTTTAGGACATACAATGTCGAGAATCGTCGACATTGTCGAGCAGTATCGGGCGGGACTGTAGATTTTTCTACAGTCCTATATAGATTTAGGACTGTAGGAAAATCGACAGTCCTATTTATATTAAGGACTGTCGAATTGTCTACAGTCCTAAATTTATATAGGACTGTAGGAATTTCAACAGTCCTAAAAAATTAGGACTGTTGAACATTCTGCAGTCCTGTATACTTACAGGACTGTAGAAATTTTTACAGTCTTGAATGTTAAATTAAATTATGATGTTAAAATAGAAATTATTTTTTGTCTTATAGTCATGCCCCTCGGAAGGACACTGTGGATGAAGATATCATGAGAAGACGTCCTACTGCGTCGATGCGTAAGGAACGCACTGTTTCGCGTACTATTGAACCAGGCGTCACTATCCGCGAGCCCGATGCACGCCATGAAGTGAGGAAACGTCGATTGACGAAGAAGACTGCCACTCGTTCGAAGAGACGTGCTCCTCCAAGTTCTTCTGGTTCTTCTTCCTCCTCCGATGAGGACATGCCAAATGTCCCAAATCGGCCTACTGATGGTTCAGGACCTTCTCAGCCTGCAGATTGTCCTGTCGAGAGTCTCCCACAAACTCTCAAAAATCGGACTACTAATGGTTCAGGACCTTCTGAGCAGCCAGATAGTCCAGTCGACACTCGTCCAAACGGTTGCTCTATGTTACCGTCGATCGAAAACCATATTGCATACCAAATATGGAACAATCCGATAAGTACATTATGTTATGATAAATTTATATATAGTTGTAAGTTCAAAATTCATCCAATTATTTATAGATAAGTACATTTTACATAGAGGTATAATTTTATCCAATTGTTTACTTTTCAGGAGAGTTCTCGTATGTTGACGGTGATCAACCACGGCAAAAAATGCAATACATGGAGGTATGAATTATTGGGAGATGATGTGAAGGCAAAAATCAGTCCAACCGGTCTACAATATTTGGGTAGCTACTCATATACGACAGTGGATAATGCACTGATTTCAGCATTTGTAGAACGGTGGCATCCAGAGACCAATACTTTCCATCTACCCAATGGAGAATTGACGATTACCCTTGATGACGTCCATCATATATTGGGACTTATGATTGATGGTCGTCCCATGATGAATCATACTTTTGATGAGTCGAGCATCAACTATTACGATAATATTGTGGATAATGTATCAGGGTGTCTGGGAGTTGATTCCACTAGTTTTAGTAGTATTCGAGAATTCAAGAAGTCCTACGGACTTCCTCTAAAATATTTGGAGGAGATATTCGCTGAGTCGGCCCCTAAAATTGATAATAGCAAAAATATGGCCCGCGGTTATATGCAGTTCATCTTAGGGGCTGTCGGCATTACCGATAAGTCTGGAACGTCCATAAATGCCAAATATCTCCTCAATTTGGACAACATTGAAACGGTGGACGAAATTTCTTGGAGAAGCGGTATATTGGCATACCTTTACCGCGAGCTTGGTGCGGCATCCCGTGTGGGTTCGAAGATAATTTTCGGATGCCAGACTCTACTCCATGTATAGATATATCTTTGTCAACTTGTTTACATAAATTTAAATTGTGTTGTTTATTTTTGGACTAATATATTTTCGGTAACGTGAAGGCATGGATATACGAGCACTTTCTAACCCTGCAGCGGGCGAAACTGAACCGAGGGTATGACGAGAACCTGCCTAGAATGTGCCGATGGAAGCAAACTAAGGAAGATGCCAAACGTTCTCACACATTGGCCGCCCTATGGCATGCACTCGAAGATATGCCGACAGAAGAGGTGAATTTAGACCTAATTTTGTACTTAATTGGTATTAATTTACTAAGTTATGCTAAATGACGTTATGCTAAATTTTATGCGGTACAGATTGTATGGGATCCATACCGTGATTTGCGACAGACTACCCGTCCATTGCAACCAGTCGCCTTATATCACGGTCTTATCAGTTGTCATGAAATCGTAGAGGCTTATATGCCGGATAGAGTGCTCCGTCAGTTTGGCTACGTACAAACTGTCCCAAGGCGTACTTTAAAAATGATAACTCCTCCGCGCGGTACAAAATCGCTAAACTATATTCCTGCGTCGTTCAACTGGGTATCGGACTTCTTCATCGAGTGGCAACGTCACGTTATTAGAGATACCGACCGGCAAGCAGCGGTTAATATGGCGGAGTGCAGCAACGACTACCTCGCCTACTACGCCATTGTCGGACTACCTACCTTGTTCCAACGCGGAGGGAATATTGTGCGTGTACCATCAGATCTTCCTGCCAAATTGGTCTTGTATACTGCATTGGTCAAGATGGTGAGCCAACTTGTAGACTTTAAGTTTGATATTTGTAACTGTGGCTAACAAATTTTTTAAATTCTCATGAATAGGCAAGAAAAGTGAAGAAGTTGGGAAGAAGCCTCGTAAGTTGCCAGGGTTCAAATTATATGGCAATCAATAACGAACTCCAACAAATCGACAACGCTGAAAATTTTTCTTTCTTAGAAAATAGAGAACAACGTACAAAGAAGCGCCATGAAGTCAAAATTGTGACAGTCCTAAAGTTACCTATAACTGTGCATATAAGACAGTGGGTAAACTTTAGGACTGTCACAATTATGATTGTCCTAGTATATACTAGGACTGTCAAAATTGTGACAGTCCTAAAGTTACATATAACTGCTAATAGACAGTGGGTAAACTTTAGGACTGTCACAATTATGACAGTGGGTAAACTTTAGGACTGTGACATAAGACAGTGGGTAAACTTTAGGATGTCACAATTATGACAGTCCTAGTATATACTAGGACTGTCAAAATTGTGACAGTCCTAAAGTTACATATAACTGCTAATAGACAGTGGGTAAACTTTAGGACTGTCATAATTTTGACAGTCCTAGTATATACTAGGACTGTCAAAATTGTGACAGTCCTAAAGTTACATATAACTGCTAATAGACAGTGGGTAAACTTTAGGACTGTCAAAATAGTGACAGTCCTAGTATCCTGGCAGTTTTATATATTGACAGTCCTAAGTTATTAGTAGCAATGCACAATATACAGTCAAAATCTATTAGTATCAATTAGATAACTCCTTTCATTACACAACATACACACAACATACAACATATAGTTCAATATACAGTTAAACATACATGGATCAACACAAAATATATTTCAATATACAGTATCAATCGATTAGAATATCAAAGTAGTCGTCCGACATGATTTTTGGATCCTCCATCTTCATCATCTTCTTATAGGCAGCCATTGCATCCTTGTAGGGTGTCGTCCATGCGATCGCTTCCTCAGGTGCGTATTTATACCAAAGCGTAGAAGGTGGCGGAATAGGAGAATGAGCGATCAACCTTGGGATGACGAAGTGTTGTCTGACAAGCCCTATGCAACATAGATTGGATACTCGATGTTCGGCCAGGGGGGGCACACATTGGAAAGAAAGTAATGTTAATACCTTGTGAGATAATTATAATAGGTAACTTATACCTATTAGAGAATACGTAAGCAGCAGGCGGGACATCCATGTAATGGTCTGGTCCGGTAACTATTTTCGTACAAGGTATGCCTGCCAACAAATCTCCAACAATTTCTTCGCCAAGTATCTGGCTATAGAAGGCTAGTCGCGACTCCAACTCCTCGTACAGCTCTTCCCTAACCTGTCTCCATCCTGCTTCAACTGAATAGCCTAGTTGTCTTGCTAGTGCATGGTATCCACAATGGCCATCCTTAGGAATATCAACAATAGACCAAAAGAAATTCCGTATCTTAGGTAGAAAATTTTTAATGTATAGACTATAAGAATCAGAAAAGTTATCAAAACCCTCCGCCGTGACTGCATCTATCATTTTCTGTTTCTTCCCCCTTCGAATAGTTAGCTTACTCTTTTTCTGCGGAAATACCCCCCGATATATTACGGACTTTGCCTCCAAACTGCGTTCGATATGTTCAAATAAGGATGGATCTCTTTTAGTCCCAAAATGTCAGGAACTAGGCCACGTGGCATTGGCCAGCTGACACGTCACTAGGGGTTTAATCCATTTTGATGGACCCAAAGGAACGTGCTACGCTGTCCTAGTATACTACAAGTCTAGTACAGGCAAGTCTATCTCATCCACAGAAAATATCAGGAAATAGTGCTGAATATATATAATGCTGAGTCTAATAATGTCATATTACACAACTTGTGGGAACAACCCACTGTCAAAATATAATAATAATACAGAAAACAAGATAGACTGAACATCGTCTATCTAACAAAATATCTCCAACGCCAAGAGAGTATCTCCTAGAATCAGGTATATTCTGATGGTGTCTCTTCCAATTCTTCCTCGGTGGCATGTCTAGTCTCCTGTCCTGGACCATACACCGTGGGATAGTAGGCCTCGTCTAAATCTGCAAGGGAACCAGGTCCTCAGTGGGACATAACAAGATACAGGAAATAGCATGCCAGATATGAAAATACTGAATAAATAAAAATAGGGTGCTAACCATCTAAGTGAAATGCAAGTAAAGACCTTGTAGTACGCATGGAAATGTGTAGGTTAGACATATGCTAACTTAATTCACCAATCGTGGTGACTGGCTAGTATATGTGTCATATGCCCCCAGACGCATGGGCACTCTGCAATCGTCCATCTCCGAGGAGTATGGAACGAAGGTAAAACATACAAGGAGGGGGTGTCCCATACGTCTACTAGTTATCTTTTCCGCCCAATGTAACTAAATGACAAGTCGTACTATTCTGAGTTTTCCTGATTTTATGCTAAGCCGTGATGCGTGTCACACGTACTGGTAGCTAATCAAATACGCAGCTCGCATCCCAATATGTATTGCAACCATGTTGCGTGTTCCCGTGGTAGGGTCTAGGAGGATATTATGATACCCTCACAAATGTTGGTAGGTCTGAAAAGACTAAGTTAATTATGTTACAAGTCAACGTATCTGTCGACTGTACCCGAGGCAATCTCAGGTATCCATAGTTTTCTGGAATTCAGGAAACATAGCATATAGCAATATTTGAGTTTAAACAGTAACTTGGCAAGGTATACTTGCCTACTCCTTGATAGTGTTGAAACCCTGATCTCACAGTCAGGTTTGTAGGAGCTGGTGACAGGAGGTCACTGGCTGTGTTGGAGCTATCTCCTGTTAAACATACAGGGTTTGTGAATATTCTGAGTATAATATAGAGATATATATTTATATATACTTATATTCATAAATACATATAGTATATAAGTATTATAGTATGTATATATATATATATATAGATATAGTATATATAGTAGTATATATATAGTAATATAATATTAGCAGGGTGTAACCTCTGAAAATAAATGAAAAGACAGGGAAAAAGTAAATATATATATATATATATATATTTGTACTGTATTATACAGTACTATATTATATAGTATATAATATATTTATATATATATATACATATATATTAAATTGAAAGACAGTGCAAGAAATATAAATATACATATATATATATATAGGCTGTATTATCCAGCACTATGGTATATATTAGATAATATATATATATATATATATATATATATATATATATATATATACATATATAATTGTCACGACCCACACCCGGAAGTTCGGGCACGAGTGCGTGGGTACGTCCAGCCTACGCCGCAGAGTCGGCGGTAGTACGCTGTATATATATATATATATATATATATATATATATATATATATATATATACATATATAATTGTCACGACCCACACCCGGAAGTTCGGGCACGAGTGCGTGGGTACGTCCAGCCTACGCCGCAGAGTCGGCGGTAGTACGCTGTCTAGGTCAATCCACAATTACTAACTAGCTCATTCACAAACAACATAGGCAAGATAATAATGAGAAATGAAACTTAAGATTTCAACCGAAATTAAATGTGGCAACAGATTCAAATGTTTAAGTACAGAAATTCAATATTCAAATCGAGGACAAACCCGATAAATAAGATAAGAAATAGAAATGAAAGATAGCTACTACTAGCTACTCAGCAGCAGGGGTCTCCTGGGTGGGTTCTGGCTCCTCATAGGTATCTTCAGTCCCCTCATAGGGACCATAATAGGTGGGGGCAAGGTTCTCATCATCGCCTAAACAACAGATCCAGTCAGGAAAGGAGCAAAGTACACAGTGTACAACAAGGTTAAACTAAATATTTTATGACAATTAAATATTGGATATCATGTTGAGAAACAGCATTAGCAGAACATTATTAATCTCAGAGTTAACTGTAAACAGTAATATGAGAAACAGAAATAAATGAAACAGAAAATGAAACTACACTAGCCAGCAAGAAATATAACATGACCAGAACATTCTGTGTGAACTTGTGTTTGTTTTTAGAATACATAGTTGGCATGTAGGGGTTTATAAGGCTAATCCGGCCGTCATAAACGGCTATTAGATATTATAATCGAGATCCGGCTGATGGACAGTCGTGTACCAACAGCTATTAGACAATCCAGGGGAAAGGGTAAACTACATGCCTCCTTAGTATTCTCCCACCCGACACGAAAACAAGACATGAACTACCAATATTCAAGACATGAAATTCAACATTTCTAACACGATGTGTAATCATCAATGTCACGACCCGCACCCGGTGTAAGGGTACTAGTCGGAAACAACGCCCAGCCTACGCCGCAGAATCGGCGATAGAACGCTGTCTAGATAAACTATCTAACAATATAATGAACCACCAATAATGATAGTATACTCAATCACAGAACTAAGGTGGAAATGAGCACGAATCAGATAAAGAATAGAATAGTCACAATACAACTCATGAGTCTAAAATAATACATCAATGAGTCTGAAGAAAAATTACAGAAATATGCTGGAGACAAATCCAGTACAAAGAATACTACAAAACTATAAAGCTACAACTCCAGGGTCAACTGTCTCAGTTGGGATAAGTCCCTCTTGAGCCAGGGTCTCAGAATCTAAACCCACAACATCCTGGGGTCCATAATAGGTAGGGTACTCCTCAGTGTCATCTGGAAAAATATATCCAGTCAGGAAAGGAGCAGAGTACAACCCTAACAGCAGTTCTCAAATAATGATAAAAACTATGTAAGAGTAAATAGTTGTGGATAAACAAGATGCATAAATAGATACAAGAATGTATAGACAATAAGGAAATACTGGAAAGAAATACAATAATGAACAATATGCTGATGGAACAAGAATACTAATGACTAAGTGTGTGAGTACTAGCTTTAACATGTGATCGGCTTGGGAACTTGCACAAGAGTATGATGGCCTGGCTGATTATACGTGCGGTGTATGATCAACACTCACAAGGAACAAGACATGCACAAGGAGGGTATGATCACATATCTACACTAAAATACTCTCCACCCCGACTGGTATAATAGATCCAACCACGGTACATTATGGCACTAGATTCCCCAAGAAGATAGCTAGTCTCCCCGAGAATCGGTGTCTGTACATGTACAAGATAACCAATGAAACAATACTTGCACCATATACACCATATACCAAGGAATAATATCTCATGACGAGATCCGGATATACCAATCCGTGTAACCATAGTGTCAAGAGAACATGTATATCTACACTAGATACAACGAACATAGAGGATATCATAAATGAGAAACTATCAGAGAATGTACTCGCCTGAAGTCCAATGAACAGTCTCACAAATGTCTGACTCGGTGCCTCGAAGACCTAGATATGGAATACCACATTAATACAAGGTCCCGGAAAGAGAACAAGTCAAACTAGACAATTTCTAGGTCAATAAGTCAATTCTAAGTCAAAAGTCAACTATGGTCAACTCTAAAGTCCACTAAAGTCAAACATGGTCAAACCCAAAGTCAACCTCACAAGACATCTATAAAATAATATAGAGATAAACTACAATAATTTAGGAATCAAATTAGATTCAAAAAGAACTCACACAAAGTATACTAATAATATAATTAATATATACCCTAAAATAATATATATACAACCCAACATTTATATAAATAACATAATATATTATTACAATTATTATTCCTCACAAAACACATATATATATACATATATATATATACAATTATAATATATAATATATACATTAAATCTGTCAAAGCGTCATTGAAAAATAGTGAATAAAATAGGATTAAATCAAAACAGTTTAAATAGTGACAGTCGGGACTGTCACCGAAGGACTGTCACCGAAACCCAAATAATAAACTGCCACTGCTTTGGTTTTCGCTGACAGTTAAACTGTCGCGGAAAAACGTCGCAGAAAAGCTGCTGTTTTTCGCTGCTGTAATTAATGACAGGTTTGTCATTAATTGCCCGAAGGCTACAGCGGCTGCTATTAGTCGGCTAATTAATGACAATTCTTTTTACTGTCATTAATTCACTGTCACTAAAACAAGTTGTATATATATAATTATATATATAAAAACAGAATATATAAACAATATATATATATATATAAACAGAATATATAAAATAGTATATATATATATATATATATATATATAAACTATTAATACAAAAATGTACATATATATATTAATATACACATAAACTTATACCTTCAAATATTTAACAAAGAACATATAATTTACATGGCTAGAAGCACACCTAAAATATTTACATTAATATCCAAATAATTACATAATAATTATAAATAATATAATTACACAATTAAACATACAAATATATTTTATAAAACATTTTATGTATAAATTATATTATTTAACAAGTAGTAACATATATATTTGCATGCAAGAAAGCTACATATTATATTGTACATTATATTAGCACACCCAAAATATAGATCTATGCTACAATAATTACTATAATAAATACACAAAATAAATATTTAATATCCATATATATATACTAATTATAAATGAAGAATTGAACCACAATTAATTAGATCTATGCAAAAATACACACAATTGGAGAGTATCTCACCGTATCCCACTAGATCTAGGATACGCATGCGACACGAGTCCAACACACAACCAAATGCACCCCGAAGGACACAAACAAATCACAAATAATATTTATGAACAAATCAAAGCGTCAAAAGTAGATCTATGTGTCCGTGTCAAAATACGACATGTTCAAAGCCCCGTGTCGGAGGAAAACCCCCAAATGACACGTATCACCAAATAGTTGGGATACGAACCACAAGTATCCCAATATAGACACGACACTAGCCTCAAACACAAATCTCATGTCCAATTGATCTATAGGATCAATTGACACACACAAAAAAATATAAATTCGGAATTCCAACAAAATTGACACAAAAAGCACCATAACTTTCTCCATGGGTCTCCTATGAACACAAAACAAAGTCCTATGGGTAGTACATACATATAGGTTGATTTTACATGATTAAATCTCAGATTTAGAAGCTATTTAAATGGGAAAATCTGAATTATACCTATTGGGAGATGGATTCCCAATGAAACCTCCAATTGAGATGAACTTGCTTCCAAATTGTAGATCCTTGCTCCTCTTTGTAGATCCTTGCTTCCTTCTTCTAGATCCTTGCTTCCTCCTTCTCTAATGGTGAATTGGGAAGAATTTGGAATGAATTTGGTAGGGAATTGGATTGAGAATGGAGGGAATTTGGTAGTGGGAGAATTCTAGATCTAGATTTGGAATGAGAATGAGAGGAGAAAGAAATTTCCCCCCTCTTTTAATAGGCCGGCCTTGCCCCTCTCCCAAGCAATTGTAAAATGTCCAATGTACCCCTTGGGGCCTCTCATGAAGAAATAATTAAGGAAGGAAGCTTCTAGTCTAATCATTTAATTAATTTAATCCATCTCCTTAACTATGGGCTTTCTAAATGGGCCAAGTCTAACTAATTAATTCATGTTGGTCCATGGGTCCAAACTAAACTAGTTGGGTCCACTAAAATAAGTCTAAAATAATTAAATAATAACTAACAATAATTAAATAATACAACAAATAATTATTTACCATGCACAATATTTATTTAAATAGGAAATTACCAAAATACCCTTTCCTAGAAAATGTGGTAGTGACAAGTCCACCCTCCTTAAAATAATTTCGTCCTCGAAATTCAAAGACGAAAACTACCCCCAGAAAATCACAGAACAGAACTAAAGAATCACAACTAACTAATGAACAGAACATAACAATGAACAGAACATAACTAGAAATAACATACCTCAAGGTACAAACAAATATGGATAACGCTCTCGCATGTCATCCTCTCTCTCCCAGGTAGACTCCCCCGGAGAGTGATGCCTCCATGCGACGCGCACCAAAGGAATAGTCTGGTTCCTCAGCACCTTCTCTCTCCGATCCAGAATTCCAACTGGCTGCTCTGGATAGCTAAGAGTAGGGCCCACCTCTATCTCTGAGTGATCCAATACATGACTAGGATCTGCCACGTATCGTCTCAACTGCGACACATGAAACACGTTGTGCACTCCCTCCAATGCAGGTGGCAAGTCTAGTCTATAAGCAACTGCACCGACCCTCTCTAGAATAGTGAAAGGTCCAATGAATCGCGGACTAAGCTTTCCGCCTCCACCGAAGCGAATCGTGCCTCGTGTCGGAGAAATCCTCAGAAACACCAAACCACCCACCTAGAACAAAACACCACCTTAAGAACTTATCTATAACAAACAACCAAGAACAAGCACACAAAATAAAATCTGAACTATACCTCAAACTCCAAGGGTCTCCGATGGCTATCGGCCCAATGCCGTTGTCTGTCCTGTGCCACTCGAAGTCTGTCTCTGATCAACTGAACCTTCTCTGCTGCATCCACAACCATCTCTGGCCCAAGCAAAACTCTCTCTCCAACATCGTCCCAAGACAAAGGAGTACGACACCTCCGACCATATAGAGCTTCAAAAGGTGACATCTCTATACTGACCTGGTAACTGTTGTTGTAAGCAAACTCTACCAAATGGAGATGGTCCTCCCAAGAACCCCCGAAATCTAGTACACAAGTGCGCAACATATCCTCGAGAGTCTGAATAGTCCTCTCAGACTGCCCATCTGTCTGGGATGATATGCAGTACTGAACTTGAGCTGAGTGCCCAAACTCTCCTGCAAACTCCTCCAGAAATGAGAAGTGAAACGACTATCCCGATCTGAGACTATGCTGACGGGAACTCCATGTATCCTAACGATCTGCCTCACATACATCTCTGCCAGCTTCTCCGTAGACAAACCCACCTTGAAAGGCAAAAAGTGGGCCGACTTGGTCAATCTATCAACAATGACCCAAATCGCGTCTTTCCTTCCTGGAGATCGTGGTAGTCCGGACACAAAATCCATAGTAATGTGTTCCCACTTCCACTCTGGAATGGGTAATGGCTGAAGTAAACCTCCTGGCCTCTGCCTCTCGGCTTTCACCTGCTGGCACACTAAGCATCTGGATACAAACTGTGCCACTTCCCTCTTCATGCCATACCACCACACACTCTCTCGCATATCCCGATACATCTTGTTAGCACCTGGATGTATGGAATACTGAGAGCGATGCGCTTCCTGCAATACCTCCTCTCGCAACTCCCCACTAGGCACACACAATCTAACTCCATGCCTCAAAGATCCATCCTCTGCAATAGTGAAATCATCCTCCAATCCTGCTCTCACCTGAGCTCTGATACTCCTCAAAGATACGTCATCATACTGTGCTGCCTTGATCCTATCCATCAAATCTGAATGTATCTGCAATCCCCACATCTGCATAGCACCACCCGGAACAATCACCTCAATGCCCAAGCTCTCCAAGTCCTCCAACAAATATCGATCCTGCGTCAAGAACATAGCTACCGGATACCTGCTCAAAGCATCGGCAACTACATTGGCCTTCCCAGGATGATATTGCAAAGAGATATCAAAATCCTTCATCAGTTCCAACCACCGACGCTGCCTCATGTTCAACTCCTTCTGCGTGAAAACGTACTTCAAGCTTTTATGGTCTGTGAAGATCTCCACACGCTCTCCGTACAAATAATGTTTCCACAACTTCAGGGCGAATATGACAGCTGCCAACTCCAAATCATGGGTAGGATAGTTCTTTTCATGAGGACGCAATTGCCTGGATGCATAGGCAATCACTTTCCCATGCTGCTGAAGAACACAACCTAAACCCTTTCCCGATGCATCACTATAAATAGTGAAACCTCCGGACCCTGATGGCAATGTCAAAATAGGAGCAGACGTCAACCTCTTCTTCAACTCCTCAAAAGTGGCTTGGCAATCTTCCGTCCAAACAAACTCCACATCCTTCCTTGTGAGTCTGGTCATCGGCTCGGCAATCCTCGAAAAATTTTGCACAAACTTTCTGTAGTAGCCTGCCAATCCCAAGAAACTTCTGATCTCTACTACCGAACTCGGAGTCTTCCAAGATTCTACTGCTGAAATCTTCTTCGGATCCACTGAAATACCATCACCAGTCACAACATGCCCCAAGAATTCCACCTTGTCCAAGAAAAACTCACATTTGGACAACTTCCCATACAGCTTCTCCTTCCTCAGCACATCCAACACAATCCTCAAATGCTCCTCATGCTCCTCCGGTGTCCTCGAGTATATGAGTATGTCGTCGATGAACACCACCACGAACTTGTCAAGGTACTGGTGGAACACCTTGTTCATCAAGTTCATAAATACCGCCGGTGCATTAGTCAAACCAAACGGCATCACCATAAACTCGTACTGACCATACCGAGTTCTAAAAGCAGTCTTCGGTATGTCCCCCGGCTTCACCTTCACCTGATGGTAGCCTGATCTCAAATCTATCTTAGAAAATACCTTGGCACCACTCAACTGATCAAACAGATCATCAATCCGTGGCAAAGGATACTTATTCTTGATAGTGAGATTATTCAAAGCCCTGTAATCAATGCACATGCGCACCGATCCATCCTTCTTCGGTACAAACAATACCGGGGCTCCCCATGGTGAAGAACTCGATCTGATAAACCCCTTATCCTGCAATTCGTCCACCTGCTTCTTCAACTCGACCAGCTCGCTGTTGTTTACTCTATAGACATGCTGCGAAATTGGTTCTGCACCTGGCACCAAGTCTATAAAAAATTTAACATCTCGATCTGGTGGCAATCCTGGCAATTCTTCAGGAAACACATCCAAAAATTCTGCTATCAACGGATGCGGCAACTCCTTGTCTTCCACCATAGCTCCACAAATAATGCCTTTTTCCTGCTCCGCAGTTCCTCTAGCAAACTCGAACTCTGGCTCTCCTGGCGGACCAAACAAAACTATACCTCCTCTACAATCTATGCTAGCACGGTGCCTACTCAACCAATCCATCCCGAGTACAATGTCGTAGCTCGGAAGTGGCATTACAAGTAGACACGCACTCAACTCCCGGCCTCCCAGAGTAACTTTCCGATCTTTGCAAATATCATTAACCAGGATAATGCCTCCCCCGGTCATGATCTTGCAAGTCCTAAGCAAAGACTCAGCTACCAAACCATGCTTTAGAGCAAAAGAAACATATACAAAACTATGGGAAGCACCACTATCAAACAAAGCTAAAGCTGGAATGGAATCAAGAAGAATAGAACCTACGATGACATCTCCGGTGGGTTCCTCCTCTTCGACTGTCATAGCAAACGCTCGTCCCTGCCGAGCACCTCCCTGCTGCTGATGCTGGACAAAACGCTGCTGCTGTGTCGGAAGCGGTCCCCTCGGTTGTGCTGCAGGTGGTCTCATCTGTGCCCTCGGAGCTGGAGCTGCTCCCTAAACTGCACGACGAGGACACTCCCTCAATTGATGCCCTTCAGTACCACAATACAAACAAACTCCTAGCCTCTTTCTGCAAACTTCCCAGATGTGGCCGGACTTCTTGCAGAAGTTGCATAGAGCTTGCTGTAACTGCCTTTGCTGCTGAGGTGCCTGGTGAAAAGGCGCTCTAGTTGGAGTCTGGTTCTGCTGTGGCTGCTGGAAAGGTCTGGACTGGAAATGAGGACGTTTGGCAGATACTGCACTGCCGTTGGCCCCCAGAAAAGAATCACGGTCTCTCTTGGTCTTCAAACCCAGATCCCGCTCAACCTTGCGTGCCTCCGCAAGTATCTCCGAGTATGTCTCATAAAAAGACGGAATGAGAATCTTCACCTCCCAGTTTAGACCCTCTCGGAAACGAATAGCTCGAACCTCCGGCTCCCTCACCAGATACTCTGCAAATCGGCTCAGCCTACCGAACTCTGCAGCGTATTCCTCCACAGACATGCTTCCCTGAATGAGACTCTCAAATTGTCTCCCCAAGTCAAGCCTGTCTATCCGGGCGAAAAACTTCTTCTTGAAAAGGTCCCTGAATACCTCCCAAGATTGTCCTGCGTCAACTAGAACCGGCTCATTCCTGAACCAGGTACGAGCGACGTCGAACAGTTGAAGTCCTACCGCCTCAACCTTCAGATCTTCAGAAAGACGGGACACCCTCATAAGACCTCAATGTCCTCGAGCCAATCATCAGCATAGACGATGCCCTCCATCCCTTTGAAAACCCTAGGCTCTAGTTTCTTGAAGTCCTGAATGTTGCCTGGCCGAAGCTGAGCAACCTGAGGAACAACCTGCTGCTGGACCGGAACTCCTCTCTCAACTACAGCACGAGCAAGCTGATGAGCACTCTCGATGCCCTGTCGTAGAACGTCGGTCTGCCTCTGATGTGCCTCTGACTGAGCCCTCTGTGCCTCGAGCATCTCACGAAACAGAGTAAACATCTGTGACGCCTCTGCTGGCACAGGAGGTGGAGGTGGAAGCCCCTCAGATACAGCTGGCACAGTCCTCTGAGTGGGTGGTGGACCTCCGAAAGCAGCTGACACTCCAATCACCGGAGAAGTGACTGGTGCAGGCCCTCGGGATGTCGCAGACCTCTCAGAAACTGCTCTCCCTTGCTGTGATCTAGTCTTAGGCGGCATCCTGAGACAAAGCGAAAGAAAGAATCAATATGGCACAAGATGTAAGATATTCAAGGAAAGGACAGTTTAAGAGATCAAGTATCAACGTCAAAGGAGAATAGTTGAATCAAAAAAAATTTCCTAGATGTGATTGAGTATCTCAGCCTATATCCTATATCCTATCGCAGGCTCGCAGTAGTACAACTAAGTTGTCGCACTACCACGACATCACATACTTGTGAAGCTAGACCTACATGGGCCACCACCAAAAACGTGTCACGACCCGCACCCGGTGTAAGGGTACTAGTCGGAAACAACGCCCAGCCTACGCCGCAGAATCGGCGGTAGAACGCTGTCTAGATAAACTATCTAACAATATAATGAACCACCAATAATGATAGTATACTCAATCACAGAACTAAGGTGGAAATGAGCACGAATCAGATAAAGAATAGAATAGTCACAATACAACTCATGAGTCTAAAATAATACATCAATGAGTCTGAAGAAAAATTACAGAAATATGCTGGAGACAAATCCAGTACAAAGAATACTACAAAACTATAAAGCTACAACTCCAGGGTCAACTGTCTCAGTTGGGATAAGTCCCTCTTGAGCCAGGGTCTCAGAATCTAAACCCACAACATCCTGGGGTCCATAATAGGTAGGGTACTCCTCAGTGTCATCTGGAAAAATATATCCAGTCAGGAAAGGAGCAGAGTACAACCCTAACAGCAGTTCTCAAATAATGATAAAAACTATGTAACAGTAAATAGTTGTGGATAAATAAGATGCATAAATAGATACAAGAATGTATAGACAATAAGGAAATACTGGAAAGAAATACAATAATGAACAATATGCTGATGGAACAAGAATACTAATGACTAAGTGTGTGAGTACTAGCTTTAACATGTGATCGGCTTGGGAACTTGCACAAGAGTATGATGGCCTGGCTGATTATACGTGCGGTGTATGATCAACACTCACAAGGAACAAGACATGCACAAGGAGGGTATGATCACATATCTACACTAAAATACTCTCCACCCCGACTGGTATAATAGATCCAACCACGGTACGTTATGGCACTAGATTCCCCAAGAAGATAGCTAGTCTCCCCGAGAATCGGTGTCTGTACATGTACAAGATAACCAATGAAATAATACTTGCACCATATACACCATATACCAAGGAATAACATCTCATGACGAGATCCGGATATACCAATTCGTGTAACCATAGTGTCAAGAGAACATGTATATCTACACTAGATACAACGAACATAGAGGATATCATAAATGAGAAACTATCAGAGAATGTACTCGCCTGAAGTCCAATGAACAGTCTCACAAATGTCTGACTCGGTGCCTCGAAGACCTAGATATGGAATACCACATTAATACAAGGTCCCGGAAAGAGAACAAGTCAAACTAGGCAATTTCTAGGTTAATAAGTCAATTCTAAGTCAAAAGTCAACTATGGTCAACTCTAAAGTCCACTAAAGTCAAACATGGTCAAACCCAAAGTCAACCTCACAAGACATCTATAAAATAATATAGAGATAAACTACAATAATTTAGGAATCAAATTAGATTCAAAAAGAACTCACACAAAGTATACTAATAATATAATTAATATATACCCTAAAATAATATATATACAACCCAACATTTATATAAATAACATAATATATTATTACAATTATTATTCCTCACAAAACACATATATATATACATATATATATATACAATTATAATATATAATATATACATTAAATCTGTCAAAGCGTCATTGAAAAATAGTGAATAAAATAGGATTAAATCAAAACAGTTTAAATAGTGACAGTCGGGACTGTCACCGAAGGACTGTCACCGAAACCCAAATAATAAACTGCCACTGCTTTGATTTTCGTTGATAGTTAAACTGTCGCGGAAAAGCGTCGCAGAAAAGCTGCTGTTTTCCGCTGTTGCAATTAATGACAGGTTTGTCATTAATTGCCCGAAGGCTACAGCGGCTGCTATTAGTCGGCTAATTAATGACAGTTTTTTTTACTGTCATTAATTCACTGTCACTAAAACAAGTTGTATATATATAATTATATATATAAAAACAGAATATATAAACAATATATATATATATATATAAACAGAATATATAAAACAGTATATATATATATATATATATAAACCATTAATACAAAAATGTACATATATATATTAATATACACATAAACTTATACCTTCAAATATTTAACAAAGAACATATAATTTACATGGCTAGAAGCACACCTAAAATATTTACATTAATATCCAAATAATTACATAATAATTATAAATAATATAATTACACAATTAAACATACAAATATATTTTATAAAATATTTTATGTATAAATTATATTATTTAACAAGTAGTAACATATATATTTGCATGCAAGAAAGCTACATATTATATTGTACATTATATTAGCACACCCAAAATATAGATCTATGCTACAATAATTACTATAATAAATACACAAAATAAATATTTAATATCCATATATATATATACTAATTATAAATGAAGAATTGAACCACAATTAATTAGATCTATGCAAAAATACACACAATTGGAGAGTATCTCACCGTATCCCACTAGATCTAGGATACGCATGCGACAAGAGTCCAACACACAACCAAATGCACCCCGAAGGACACAAACAAATCACAAATAATATTTATGAACAAATCAAAGCGTCAAAAGTAGATCTATGTGTCCGTGTCAAAATACGACATGTTCAAAGCCCCGTGTCGGAGGAAAACCCCCAAATGACACGTATCACCAAATAGTTGGGATACGAACCACAAGTATCCCAATATGGACATGACACTAGCCTCAAACACAAATCTCATGTCCAATTGATCTATAGGATCAATTGACACACACAAAAAAATATAAATTCGAAATTCCAACAAAATTGACACAAAAAGCACCATAACTTTCTCCATGGGTCTCCTATGAACACAAAACAAAGTCCTATGGGTAGTACATACATATAGGTTGATTTTACATGATTAAATCTCAGATTTAGAAGCTATTTAAATGGGAAAATCTGAATTATACCTATTGGGAGATGGATTCCCAATGAAACCTCCAATTGAGATGAACTTGCTTCCAAATTGTAGATCCTTGCTCCTCTTTGTAGATCCTTGCTTCCTTCTTCTAGATCCTTGCTTCCTCCTTCTCTAATGGTGAATTGGGAAGAATTTGGAATGAATTTGGTAGGGAATTGGATTGAGAATGGAGGGAATTTGGTAGTGGGAGAATTCTAGATCTAGATTTGGAATGAGAATGAGAGGAGAGAGAAATTTCCCCCCTCTTTTAATAGGCCGGCCTTGCCCCTCTCCCAAGCAATTGTAAAATATCCAATGTACCCCTTGGGGCCTCTCATGAAGAAATAATTAAGGAAGGAAGCTTCTAGTCTAATCATTTAATTAATTTAATCCATCTCCTTAACTATGGGCTTTCTAAATGGGCCAAGTCTAACTAATTAATTCATGTTGGTCCATGGGTCCAAACTAAACTAGTTGGGTCCACTAAAATAAGTCTAAAATAATTAAATAATAACTAACAACAATTAAATAATACAACAAATAATTATTTACCATGCACAATATTTATTTAAATAGGAAATTACCAAAATACCCTTTCCTAGAAAATGTGGTAGTGACAATCAAGGGTACATGTAAGACAGGGAATTAATTATCACAATATATAAAGATTAACTTGAGGTGCAGGTACTTGCCTGTTGTTTGGATCTGATTAATATTGGCTCTCGGGGGAAAATTTCAGAGATGAGTCCAAAAGCTGAAATAGACATTACCATCACGCTCAGAAGATATCAAATAGCTAGAAACGCCTGTCCTTGGGTCCAATTTGGAGACAAGGGCAAAAACGACAGTTTCGGGTCAAAACGGGGTCCGCCGTTGGGCCCGCTTTGCACCGAAAAACGTGTCCGGGTCAAAGGTCTCCAAATTCACCAAACTTAGTGTCAACAGGTCAGAAACGCTGATACGAACCCAACGGAACTTCCATATTTGGATTCCGATGAGCCGAACACAAAATCGCCCGTCGAGCGGGGCTTGTGGGGCCCACGACACGCGATTTCGTCAACGTTCTCAGAATCGAACCAAACTTGACCCACAGGACCAACGTATCTCTACGAGTCCGATGGCGCAAGTTTCGTCTCGATCTGACGAGTGTACAAGAAGTTAGGGCAAATTACAGAAAGGGCGGATACGGGGCGATGTCCGCGGATACGCGTTGATTCCGGTGTGCACGCACACCCGAATCAGCTTCCACGAAATCTCACACGTCCGTATCGACGACGCGCACGTATCTGTGAAGACCGCACGCGACCAAGTCGTCCCGTTTGGCGGGGCGCACTCAGTTCCGGGGTGAAACAGGGTCTGGTTTTTCCTGTTTTTGGATCGCGGTGTGCGATCACCACAGGACGCGATGCCCCGAACAGTTTATCCGGACACCGAGAGGGTCATACAGGCTTCACAACGCAATTTGCGGAATCGAAAATGGAGCTACGAGCAAAAAGTTACGCATACCTGAACCGGGCTGAAAAATTGAGAATTCGTCGTGTCCGACTCGACACGGACACTGTGTCCCGTGTCCGTGTCCGACACAGCAAAGTAATTAGGGTTAGGTTTAGGGGTTGGGTTCGCCGGCGGCGGGGACGGTGGCTGGGCGGCCGGGCGGCTGAGGAGGAGGGCTGGGGGCACTCGGCGGAGGCGGAGGGGATTCGGGGCGGCAGGAGGCGGCCGGAGCAGCGGCGCTGGAGCTGCTGCTGCTGCTTCTGCGGTGGCCGGCGCCGGGGACGAAGGGAGGAGGGAGGAGCAGGGGAGGCTGACGGCGGCGAGGTGGGTGGCTAGGGCTACGGCGGAGTGGCGAGGCCGGAGCGGTGGTGGCGGTGGCGGTTCGTCGAGGGGGTGGCCGGAGAAGAGAGGAGCGGGGTTTAAATAGGGAGGGGCGGCGGAGGTCGAGGCCGGGAAGGGCGGAGGGGGTTGCGGAGAAGGCGGCGCGGCCAGGGTCGTGGCGGTGGAGCGACGGCGGCGGCGCCGGAAGCGGAGCGAGGGGGAGAGAGGGAGACCGGGTCGAGGGGGCGGGCTAGCGGGTCTCGGGTCGGGTCTGGCGGATCCGACCCGACCCGCTAGGGCTGGGCCGGGCTCGGGCCCAAATGGGCCGGGCCGGGCCGCTGGGCTGGGTTAGGGTTAAAATAAGTAATAATAATAATAATAATAATAATAATAATTTCAGTAAAACAGTAATTAATTAATAAAAATAGATTTTTGGTGTTTTAAAATAGGTCCGGGGCCCAATAAATTCCAAAAAAATTACCCTAAGTCCAGTTTTTCATTTTACACCCAAAAATATTATTTTCATAATATTTTAATATTGTTTATTATCAATTAAAAAATTATGTAATAATTCAAAACCCTGATTTTAATTTCAGAAAATTCCCAGAAAATTCCAGAAAATTGTGAAAAATCCTAATTTTAATATTTTAAAAAAATCAGGGGCTTACAATCTACCCAACTTATAAAATTTTGTCCTCGAAATTTAAATTATGGTAGGGTTCTCTCTGTCCAAACTTACTTGATTACAGTCCAGCGGGTTTCTCTCAGGTGGACATTGCGGTCGCTACCCAACTTAGAATTTTACCCATATCCTCTAAGGCTGGACAACTAGTAAGGCTAGGTCCCAACTTAATAAATCATGGTATTGAATCTTAAGTCTGCAACACAAAATACAGCACCTAGGGTCTTGTCTTAGTCATAAAGGGTTGTCATCAATTCGACCGGTCCGAGGGGTATGTCTAGCACTACAAATCAACTTATACCAACCACAGGTTTTGTCTTTCCGAAATGAGGGAAGACGAGGATCAATGATAAAGAGTTTAAGGCGAGGTGGTAGAACAGAGGTATAGGGGTCAAGGCGTTTAAGGAATTCTAATGGGAATTGTCAGGCGGTTATGGATCGAGATTCTATTCTGGTAATGCTGATACGATATGCTCGGACGTATTTAGGGGGGCAAGTATACTAGTCAACTATATATCTCAATCCACGTAAAGTAGTTGTGCGAAGTGCGAATCAAAATGCACTAAGGTTGATCAGACCGTAGTACACTGATTCTGAGTAGACACTTGTATTAGTGGGGTTGATCAGGCCTCAACAATACAGGTGTCGTGAACAAGCCCGATAAAGAGTAGGCTTGCAAAACTAGGCTAAAATAGCAGCATCAGTCGAGTTCAGCAAAATTAAGTGCGCTAGATGATGATGAAAAAGAGGTACACATTTATTGAAGTTCACAAGACACAAAATAAGCACAATAGCAAAAGCCTCTAAAAACTCTACAGTTATCAAAATTAAAAAGCATACTAGGTTATTTAGCGAGTTCAAAAATTACTAGGTTGGGGCTGAGGTCACGAACCAATAGGCACGAAAACAATACTAGAAAGATATCTACGAATCACTTACGCGCATTAGCTGCTTCCAGAGTTCGCGCGTTCTCCACGGTCATCACGTAAGCTTGTCCGCGTCCTGGAGCAGTGGGGCAGTCCCTCACTTGATGTGCTGCTGAGCCACAAAGTAGACAAACACCTAGCCTCTTTCTGCAAACTTGCCAAGTATGGCCTGGTCTATGACAATAGTTACAAGCAGCAGCTTGTTGGTTCTGTCCCTGGGCCTGGTGTTGGGGTGCTGGAGCTCGAGGGAGAGGACGCTGAGCTTGTTGCGGGGCCCTCTGCTGTTGTTGTTGAAAAGGGCGTTTATTGGGTCCCGCATTTTCGGTATCTCTTTCTCGCTTTAGCTTATGCCCCATGTCTCTCTCAACGCCTTGTGCCACGCTCAAGATTTCCTCGTAGGTGCGAGCTCGGCTGGTGGTGACAGCAAGGCGAATATCCGGAGATAGCCCCTTCTTGAATCTATGGGCTCTGTCCTCCGGGGTTCGAACCATGTACTCCGCAAAGTGGCTTAACCTGCTAAATTCAGCAGTATACTCATCTACAGATAGGTTACCTTGTTCCAGTCTCTCGAATTGACTTTCGAGAGCTTCCCGAGCTACTTCGGGGTAGAATTTTTCCTTGAACAGTCTCTTGAAGTCCTCCCAGGTGAGGTCAGGAGCAGATAGTTAAGGTTCGTCTCTAAACCAGGTCCGAGCTATATCGAACAGTTGCAGGCTTGCAGACTCCACTTTAAGATCATCAGGAACACGAGCAGTCTTCAGGAGTCTCTCGACGTTCTCTATCCACTCATCGGCATAGAGAATGCCCTCAGTTCCGTAGAATTCCAAGGGTCTGAGGTTCTTGAAGTCTTTGGCACTCCCTGGCCTCTTGTGTGGCGACTCCTGGGACCTAAGAGCTTCTGAGAGGCTGGTCCGCAGAAGTGCAGTCTGTTCCTTCTGGGATTCCACTAGTCCCTGGAACACTCCGAGTAGCTGTGCCCCATCTAGAGTAACTGCCAGAACAGATGGAGGCGGCGGGAGTGCAAGAGTTTCGGGCACATTCTGCTCATCTGGTTCTGATGTGCCTCCTACTGTGTTTCTCGTCTGAACCATTCTGAAAGATTAAGGGATAGGAGAATCAGAATAGAATACTTGGAAATCGAAGGCGATAGGATAATTGAGCAGGAATGATATCAAGAATTGAAATAAGGACCCTATACTGTGAATGAGCTTTATCCTAAAATCCTCAATCTTGTTGCAGGCCTGTTCGGTCCCTAAGTTGGAACCGAATAATTTAGTCGTTTGACCTGCATGGGCCACCATAAAAATGTGTCACGACCCGCACCCGGAAGTTCGGGCACGAGTGCGTGGGTACGTCCAGCCTACGCCGCAGAGTCGGCGGTAGTACGCTGTCTAGGTCAATCCACAATTACTAACTAGCTCATTCACAAACAACATAGGCAAGATAATAATGAGAAATGAAACTTAAGATTTCAACCGAAATTAAATGTGGCAACAGATTCAAATGTTTAAGTACATAAATTCAATATTCAAATCGGGGACAAACCCGATAAATAAGATAAGAAATAGAAATGAAAGATAGCTACTACTAGCTACTCAGCAGCAGGGGTCTCCTGGGTGGGTTCTGGCTCCTCATAGGTATCTTCAGTCCCCTCATAGGGACCATAATAGGTGGGGGCAAGGTTCTCATCATCGCCTAAACAACAGATCCAGTCAGGAAAGGAGCAAAGTACACAGTGCACAACAAGGTTAAACTAAATATTTTATGACAATTAAATATTGGATATCATGTTGAGAAACAGCATTAGCAGAACATTATTAATCTCAGAGTTAACTGTAAACAGGAATATGAGAAACAGAAATAAATGAAACAGGAAATGAAACTACACTAGCCAGCAAGAAATATAACATGACCAGAACATTCTGTGTGAACTTGTGTTTGTTTTTAGAATACATAGTTGGCATGTAGGGGTTTATAAGGCTAATCCGGCCGTCATAAACGGCTATTAGACATTATAATCGAGATCCGGCTGATGGACAGTCGTGTACCAACAGCTATTAGACAATCCAGGGGAAAGGGTAAACTACATGCCTCCTTAGTATTCTCCCACCCGACACGAAAACAAGACATGAACTACCAATATTCAAGACATGAAATTCAATATTTCTAACACGATGTGTAATCATCAAGGGTACATGTAAGACAGGGAATTAATTATCACAATATATAAAGATT